>JAQFVV010006208.1:591605-679105 GCA_028023455.1 Epiperipatus broadwayi
TTTGTGTAAATCTAGTATCTCCTTATCCAACATCCCCAGACTAGTTTCTAGCTTGTGGCTTTCATCAGTGAGATGCCTTGGATCTGAGAGCACTGCACTTAGATCTTAGAACCTAATGCAACTCCCCAGTAGCCACATTTTACTTTATTAGCTAATTATACAGTGTTGAGTCCAAAATGAAAACACAATAATGTTTTCAATTCAAGCTCATCAACTTATATAGTTGTATAGATCTGAACGCAGTTCAGCATCAATACTTTTTGGTGCCTTTGTTTCTTTCATAAACACAGTTACCATAATCCTATTGGACAGGATTGGTATTAAATCACTAAACATCACATGATCACTATTCTTTATACTTACACAAGCTGTTGTACAAAGTCTAGTATAAAGAGAGTTTTGTCTATGTATAATCAACTTGTGTACGCATAAAGAATGGTGATCATAAGATGTTTAGCTGTTTAATGGCAAGAATGATAGCAACCAATTTTTAGTGAATTCTCTTAATATAAGCATGTAAGTATAAAAGTGACAGAATTATTTAGCTTTTTAAAATTATATCTAGTAACAAACACAAGAAACAACAGTTACAAATCGCTTATCTGATTTTATATCATAGACCCATAGCAAAGATAATACCATTGATAGAAAAAATTGTTTTAGAAATATAGAAGAAATTATTTTAGAAATACTTTTTCAGTAGTGAAAATTAAAAAAAATCTAACTACAATCATTTTTGTTTTCTACAAACACAAAACTCATCACAATGGATAAATATGTTGGTGTATAAATAAGCACATAATGGAAGGATGATATAACCATTTTGCAATTGTTTTAATGATGGTATTTATTAAGATTGCAAATATATTCCAATTTAATGTGGATGACTTCAATAATTGATGTATTAAGAAATCATATCATGGAATTTTCTTTTTGACAATGAATAGAGAAAAGTGGTATCATTACTCTGAGTAGCGAGAACAAAGACAATAATTTAAGTAAGCCTAATGATCAGAGAAATTATATAGTGAAGTGGATAAAATATTGAATAAACACTATCATACACACAGTGGCCAGAAATCCAAAAGAAGAGATCACATGAGAAAGCAAAAAAGTCCAGAAAAGAAACAAAACAGTCAATTGACACTAATCACTTAAAACATTCAAAAATTGTAAATGCAATAGCCAAGGGGTTGAAGTCTGCAATAACAAAAGTATAAAAGTCATCCCTATTTGTTTTAATAAAATAAAGAAACTCACTAAGTCTAAAAGAAAAAATAATAAGATTAATCAGCATTAGAAACTATAAAGCTGAACGTGGTTGGACATATCATATGATGTTAAAACCATATATCTTTGATAGTAATCTTGAGATAAAGATTAAAAGAGTTTCAGCGACTTCTTTATATCAAGAAATATACAGACTCACACTAGCATGATTAATAGAATAAAACCTAAACTCAGGAAGCATTTATTGACATTTCAAAACATCAACAAAAATCTAATACATGTAATGGATAAACACAGATAAATATTAGATTTGAAAAAGTCTTTACATTGGAATTATTCATTGTAAATAAGTATCTGTTTCAGGCTTGTATAAAGTGCAGTATGATAATTAAATCAGGAAAAACTCTCCATACAGTAGCGCCACTCAGTGCAAACCAGAGTAATCAATGGATGTCAGAAGACTTATGCATAAAATCCCTATCTAGTGCCTACTCATCCATTGATTACTCTATCTTGCATTGAGTGGCAATATTGTATGGAGAGTTTTGCCTGTTTTAATAACAGTTATGAGCCCGCATAAGAAATGGTGATCATGTGATGTTTGGCAGTATGATAATTCTTAAAAATGCATAACCAGTCATGGATTGAGAGGCAGTTCTATTTCTAAAGAAAAGTGTTGTTGTTATCTTGCAGAATTTTTTTTAGAAGATGGAGTTTATCCAGTACAAAAATATGAATCTATCAAACCAATTTGTTAACCAATAACTTTAAAAGAACTTGCCAGAAAAAAAATGACCATGCTACCACTATCTTAAAATTGATGAATTTTATTGAGAAAAGTTAATATAAACTACATTAATATCTCTCGTGATCATCATTTCCTATGCTTAAACAAGCTTTTAAAACAGTGATAAACTCTCCATACCATAGTTCCAGCCAGTGCCAGCTTCAGTAATCAATGGATGCAAGAAGGTTTGTGCATAAAAGCCCTATCTAGTGCCTAATCATTCAATATCCCCAGAATGGTTTATAGCTTGTGGCTTTCATAAGTGAGGAGCCTTGGATATGAGAGCACTGCACCTAGATATTAAGATCAAATGCAACTTTCTGTAGACATCTTTTACCTTTTTAGTTAATCATAAAACCACGAGTCCAAAATGAGAACTTACAAGACAAGTTCATTCATTAGTGAATCCAGATCAGAATTTACACATCTTAGTGTTGTAATAACTGTAGTCACCATCATCCCATGGGCAAGAATGTTAGTTAACCACTAAGCATCACATAATCACCATTTCCTATGCTTACCCAAGCTGTTAAAACAGTGGCAAACTCTCCATACAGTAGTGCCATCCAATAAAAGCCCTAATAATATATGGATGCAAGAACGTTTGTGTATAAAATCCCTATCTAGTGCCTATTCATCCAATATCCTCACTGATAAAAGCTGCAAGCTAGAAACTAGTCTGGGGATATTGGATTTGTAGGCATTAGATGCAGATTTTATGCACAAGCCTTCTTGCATACATTGATTTCTATGGCTTCCAATGGGTGGTACTACCATATGAAAAATTGTCACTAATTTACTTTAATACCTTACAATACTCGGTGATTAGCAATCACAATATTGTCATTTAATTCTGTGCAAAGATATATATTGGAAAAACTTGATTTACTGGGCATCTGAAGCCTTATAAAATAAAAATGAATTTACTGGCCAAATAAATGTATTTGTATGAGAAATCAAATCTCCAAGTGCTGAACAAATTTTCTGGAAGTAATTCATAAAGCTCATCCAGGAATTTCTATATATGGTGGTTCAGGATGAAGAAGAACCAAAGCAATAAATTAAGGACTGTAAAAGCACAATGCATTGCAGTCTATGAATTCTGTATCATTATCCCATGTTAAATGACTTGAAATATATTAAGCAAAGCAGACAGATCACAGTTTAATGCAAATTTTATATATTGCTTGCAATAAAAGAGTACCAAATTTAAAAACAACCACATTCAGTTCAGCAGACAGATATATAGGGGATTTGAACTCAGACTTTCAAAAAACCTTCAACTATCCACACTATCTCATACTACTGACACATATGACCACACAATGTAGAAAAGATAAATAATCACAAATATACAAATTTCATGCTGAACCAGCACTCATCAGTTGGTCCAGATTATCATCTCACACACATATATATAATCAGTGCTCAGTTTATATTAAGATAGCAAATCGTTATACTTTAATGGACATGTTTCAATCTACTCCAACTCTTCAGCCATCCATACCAATGCCCAAATCCCCTATATTTACAATTAAGTTCCAGGTATATTTCAAATATTAAATGTTGATTCTCTGTTTAGGGAGAATTCAAAATAATCAGTTTTATAATGGGCAAAACACAATATTCAAAAAATAAGGCTTTACTGCTTTTATTTTTTAAAAAAAAATTAAAAAGTGCATTAAAAATTAGCATTGCATAAATAAAAGATTATTGTAAATTGGAATAAAGATAAAAAACCATAAAATGACTATCATTTTCTATAAGCATGTAATATTTGAAATACAAGCATTCTTATACCTGGAACAAAAGGTTAATTGTAAAGGGGATCTGAACTCAGAATTTCAAGCAACCTTCAACTATCCACACTATCGTATATTACTGATACACATGACCACACACATGTAGAAAAGATAAATAATCACCAATATATGTATTTCATGCTGTACCAGCACTCATCAGTTGGTCCAGATTATCATCTCCCACGCATATATACGAAATACGTATATTGGTGATTATTTATCTTTTCTACGTGTGTGTGGTCATGTGTATCAGTAGTATGAGATAGTGTGGATAGTTGAACGTTGCTTGAAGGTCTGAGTTCAAATCCCCTATATTTATAAGCATGTAATGAAGATACAACAAATATTTTTAAAGAACTATTAGAAGTCAGTGAAAAAACTTTGAATTGCAAAAAAAAAATCGATAAATAAGGAGGATTTTAATTATAGAATTAATAGTCAATTGTGAGTTCATTTAGAAACAATGGAGAGAGATTAACCTGTAATAACAACACAACATTGGATTATTTATTAAATAAAGAAAACATTTGAAAAATAAAAGTAAATAATCATTCAAATATGAATGAGCTTTTAGTAATATAAGCAGGCACTTTTCCCCCCATTCAAAATAAACCACAAGAAATTTTAAAACCTCAATATTTGAATACATGAAAATGTAATAATTCTACAATATAAATATAATACAAAATAATATATATTATCAAGATTCTATTATGTGCTAATATTCACCAACAAATGGGTATACTATTATTATATGTTATGTCAAAAGATATGTATGAAAAATTAGGCAATAATTGTATGATACTGAAAAAAAAACTGCTTTAGAATTGAACTCATATATATATATATATGTAATTTTCAAACAATTTAATGATAAAAAACAGTATATTTTAAATTCTTTAGTAGTGTTTTTGATTATGTAGTAATCCTCATCAAGTGTAAATCAATTTCAAATTTTAATGTTACATAAATTTTCATAAGCTGTGTATGGCTGTATTTGCAACTTGTCTATTAATAACATTATCCTTGTATTTATCTATTAAAATTCTTTCTTTAATTTTCCTTGTTTTATGATTTCTTTCTTCCAATAATATTTTTATTTCATTAACATCGAATATAAATTGATAATTACAAGATTTTTCATGGTTGAAGAACACTGAAGCTGTATTAAATTGGCTATTCACAGTATTTTTAATCCAATTATATAATAATTGATACTCCTTTAATATTTTTTCCACAGAACATCTCAATTTAACCAATATACGATTTATTACATTCACATAAGATTTGATAAATTATATTACTTTCTTTTCTTTTAGAAATTATACTCTTAGAATTATTAATTAACCTATTAACATTCGAAGAAACACAAAATGAAATATTATACTTATCTTTAAATCCAAATTAATTAAGAATATATTTAAAGATAAGTATAATATTTTATTTTGTGTTCCTCTCTTATTGTAAAAGTTATCAAACTTGGCAGCTAGATGGCAGTTCAATTATTATTTAAAATAGATTTGGTAAATTTCACATGTCATTATATTTATTCATTATAAAAATATTATTTATCATTATATATATATAATATTAGATTAAGTGAGATTAGAAAGGAATAAATTAGTTGGAATGAATAAGATAACAAATGAAGTTTTGAAAAGAGAAAATGAAAAGAAGAAAATTGATTGAGGAAATTAGAGAGAGAAACTGGATTGGACATATATTAAGAGGAAATTATAGTTTAATGAAAGACATTTTAAAAAGAAGAAAGAGTGGAAATTATTAACATTGTTAGCTGATATGAAATAGGAAGAGTTAAGTGGAATTGAAAAGCTGGACAATGAATAAAATGAAAAAATGGATGAATTGGTGGTGTGACTACTCTATGGACCTGTCCATTTGACAGATCACTGTTGATGATGATGAACTGAGATGAACAATGTGATATGTTGATGAATGAGAAAGGAATTCTACATCAAAATGTGCATCAAACTGTAATCTGTAAGACCATGACATTTATATCCAAATAAATTGAGAACTAATAAAAGGAATAAACAGAGCAAAACTCTCCATACAGTATTGCCACCTGTGCTAAACAGAGTAATCAATGGATGCCAGAAGGCTTGTGCATAAAATCCCCATCTAATGCCTACTCATCCAATATCCCCAGACTAGTTTCTGGCTTGTGGCCTTCGTCAGTGAGGAGCTTTGGATCTGAGAGCACTGCATCTAGATCTTAGGATCTAATGCAACCCTCTAGCAACCACCTTTTATCTCTACTTAACTACAAAACTATAAGAATGAAATTGAAAACACAAAAAATATTTTCAATCTAAGCTCAATAGCTTATATAGTCATATGTGTTTTCAATTTCATTCTCATAGTTTTGTAGTTAAGTAGAGATAAAAGGTGGTTGCTAGAGGGTTGCATTAGATCCTAAGATCTAGATGCAGTGCTCTCAGATCCAAAGCTCCTCACTGACAAAGGCCACAAGCCAGAAACTAGTCTGGGGATATTGGATGAGTAGGCATTAGATAGGAATTTTATGCACAAGCCTTCTGGCATCCATTGATTACTCTGTTTAGCACAGGTGGCAATACTGTATGGAGAGTTTTGCTCTGTTTATCAACAATTAATGTGCTAGTATAGGAAATGTGATCATGAGATAATAAAAGGAATATGTAAATTAAAAAAAGGCAAAACAATTACAAACATGTAGCACAAATAAATCTAGCCTTTAATGAACCATCATCACCCTTTAAGGCAGCAGGAATTTTGTCATTTTTAAAAAAATCCTAATTCCTGTTAAGTCATGATAATAGGATACAAAGTAGCAGTAGAAACCCTTGTTTTTTTTATGTGTCAAAGCATCGGACGAGAAGTGAATCCCAGGACAACTGCTTGTAAGGCAGCTGTGCTAACCTCTTGTTGATCAGTGCTTTTTGATTATACACAATTAATCCTTTTGACTGGAGATTGTTTTATTGTCTGCTAAATAAGGACTCTCTTTATAGATTGAGATCAACACTTGGAATATAAATGTATCCTTAAGATTTTCATTAGAACCCACTAGTAATATAAATAAGACGTCTAAAAGGAAGGTGGGCTAATCCATTTCATAATCTCTTACACATATCTTCTTCACTTGTTCAGTATTTATCATGGTCAAAGAATTAAACTTTGATTAATGAAAGTCAAACTATCTGCATCACAATTTTGTTACCAACCACTTCACATAATACAGTAATGATTATTGCTAATCTTTTATTATACTACTCTTAAAAATAAATATATACACCTGGGTCTCATTTTACGCGATAGATAGGTTCCTCAGAAAACATGCGCAAACGAAATCGTGCAAAAATAGACGTAACTTACATTGAAAAGGGGGGAATGCGGTCTGTGATTTTTCAGAATTTGTGTAAAAACAAAGCACCAACGTAAAATTACTTTAAAATTCGCGCAAAAAATAAAATAAGGAAATAAAATATGACTAATAAAAAATTTCAAATTTGAAAAAAATTGATACAAGACAAACTTTTTTTAACTATAATATTTAATTTTATTCAAAATAATATATTTTTATGCATAATTTACAGTACAGTAATTTACATTTTTTTATACACGTTTTAATTATTATGATTTTCTGATGACAACGTAATTAGTAATTAATCTTTGAGATGATGATTTTATTAATTGTTTACGAAGCTCGCGATATCCCGACATACAACCATTTAGCTCTCGTTGGAATTTAAGAGCACATTAATGATTAGTGTCATTAATAAGAAAATAATAATTGATTACGTTCTTTTTTAAAAAGCAAAAACAGAATGTGATTTAAAATGCAAAATTAACACACACAATGTTTGAACAAATTTACATTATAATCTTGTAAAATTTAATATGCGTATACATAAAATGTGGAAATCATGATTTTAATTTCATTATTGCATAAAATCTTACTATTATAAAGCACTGAAAATATTGAAATTACTAAGATGAAAGTTGAATTCCAATAATGTGCTATTACTTTCGATATAACTTAAGTGCGTGAAATTTATTATTTAAAGTAATAGCGCATTATCAGAAATCAACTTCCGGTGAAACACGAATTGCGTAACTTCAAAATCATGTTAAATAAGTCCACGTAAAAAGAGACCCAGGTGTATATATATGCTTTTTTTCCTAATTTAATTTTTATTTATACATTTGATATACACACATGTTTATTTCTGTTGTGGCCAGACTACCTTACATAGTGTTTCAAATATTTTGTAATGGTGAGTCTCTGAAATGTACAGTGTTTTAATCTGTTACCATTCAGATGAATATCATAATTCCCCTGCAGATGAGGTGTCTTTGTATACTTCTAGGGTTGGTGGTTATTGCTTGTCCTGTTGTATTATTTATGTTGATTATTGCGGTTGAATTTCTCTGTGAGGGGATTGAAATGAGGTTCCATATGTCCTAAACTATTTTTGAGGGAGCTAGGAGTTCATCTCTTTTTTTCATTTTGTTTTGTATATCTAAAAAAGATATTGAACGTAAAAAAAGGAGATTATTTCACGTATTGATGTTTATTAAAAAAGTAGATATATTAACTGTTATTTGCCTGAAGGTGTGTGATGATGATATATTACATGTGATAATATGTTGAACTATTTCCGTCATTTACCGGATAGCTCAGATGGTTAGAGCGTTTGCCTTAAATTCGAAATTTGAGAATATAAAGGTGTGAGTTCAACTCCTATGCGACTCCTATGCGAATACTGTCACTGGTCATGCCAGCAATACCTGAAAAATTGTGTAGAATAATTCTCAAAATGTTGTGTAATTACTAACCCATGTTATGTATTTGTGTGTTATTACTAACAAGTTGTTTGTATTTGAAAAATTTAAATGAAGTTTAAAGATTTTTATACAATCAACATTTACTGAGAGATGATGGAAATAGTCCAATGCTTTATCACATATTAACTGTTAAATAAAGCTTAATGTTTATATCTGGGCTAGGATAATCTCTATTTTAATAAATGATTACAAATAATCACTCAACTTTTATTTTTAATGTTACGTTGTGAGTGCAGAAATTTTCACATTTATAAGTCAAAGTGTGTGTTCTTATATATCATGTAGCCATAATAAAACTGGCCATAAATATTGATATATGTATGAAAATATATAAAATTAGCCCTCTCTATATATAGACAATATAACATAAAATTTAAAGCTATATAGCAATAACTAAATTTACTGGTCATAATAAAATGTAACTATGACAATTCAAAACTAGAAGAGAGAGGTTTCGAAAATTGAACTTGTGTAGATATCCATAATGAGTAATCTGGCGGCTTAAGCTGTATTTTCAATAATTTTACGACATTCATAAAAAAAGTATTGTGCTGTCCGCCTAAAAAAATAGCAAGAAAGTTTTTTGGCAATTTAGAATGATGATGACATAGCAAAAGTGCTCAAAGAGGCTATTTTAATTTTTATCAATTAAAAATGAGATTGGCAATGTATCTCTTCAACTCCACCTTATTTAGTATTTTCATAAATGTTGATTGATATACCATCTCTATCCAAAAACGTTTTTTGTAATTGCTTAAACGTCATTATCATAAGATGGATCTTGAATAATTAGTTCTCTTGGATAAGTTATATCTGCATATTATTTACACGTTCATTCGTTTCCTGCATGATTGTAAACAATCATATTGTAATTATCACTTGATTTTATATAAATTCTACCTAACAAAATGAAATATTTTCCACACCTTAAAAGATAAAACAGATATCAAAAAGTTTATTATTGTTACAAATACTCTCATCATCATCATCATCAACTATTATCAATCCACTGCAGGATGAAGGTCTCTCCAAGTTCAATCCATCTTCTCTGATCTTTAGCTTCTCTTCTCCACATCACCCCTGTATACTTTCTTATTTCATCCATCCATCTCACATGCGGTCTCTTTCTAGGTCTTTTACAATCTCTTGAAATCCAGTTTAAGATTTCAATTGTCCATCTATTATCATCTCTTCTAGCAATATGTTCAGCCCAACTCCACTTCAATCTTTTAATTTTTTCAATGAGGTCAGTAACACCTGTTTGTTCTCTTACCCATACATTGCATTTTCGATCTCGTCTTGTTACTCCCAACATGCATCTCTTTATACTTCCTTGGGTGGTCTAATACTCTACATTGCACTAAATCTAAACCTTTTTTATTTAGTTATGTTTAGAATCTGGGTCATTTACAGTCTGAAAAATAAGTTATTTATCTCTTAATTTCTCTTCATTTAATATACATGGACTTCTGCAAGGAAAAATTTTTTATGACAAAGGTGGGAAATTGTTTTGGTTCAGGAGCCACTTTGTGGAAGAACTTTTTAAAATGATTGCATTCATTAGTTAACTTTGCATTTCAGAAAAGATATACCATAAAAATCAATAAATATAAATTAAATAAAATAGTGGCAGTTTTATTTAATTTATTTAATGTGCTAATTTCATATCTATAGCTGCAAGCCATTTAATTTTATAATCAGTTTAATGAGACAAATGTACCCTATCACACTTTTCTACAATTTTTTTGAAATCAGGAGTGAGATTGCTTGTTGAGATTCTCATCACAGCCTGCAAGTTAATGCCTGTCAAAGAGCATGTATATTTACTCTTGTGGATCTTCAAGCAAGAAAAACTTTGCTTACAAATATATGTAGACACAAATGTAGAGAACATTTTCCCAAAAATTTCTTTATGCATGGAAATTTTTCAATAGATAAAAATTTGTAAACGTCAACTAATATCACAGCATTAAACATTTCTTTCACAGTGTGATCTGACTGCATGTCAATAAGTTCAAGCTGCAGCTCTTCAGGTGCTGTGTCAATATCAGCAGTGATAGGATAAGAGAGCAAATTGAATTTGGGCTCAATTTTCTTAAAGTCCTGAAATCTTCTTGTGACCTCATCCTCCCAACTCTGCAGATGATTCTTAATCTTAGCAGAAACACTTTCAGGCACTTTCTGTTTTCCTATGACAAAAACTGCCTTCACTTGCTTGCCTTGCAAATAGATCTAGTTTTGCTTTGAATGATTTTACATGCTTCCACATTTCATATGCAAACGACCCCTTTCCCTGCAATGTCCCATTCATTTCATTCAATTTCTCAAATACATCCGCTGCAAACATCATCTCGTATCTCAACTCCTTACATCCTGTTTTTGTAATGAACTCTTGAGATAGTTCCTTCATATCCAGAAATAAGAGGATTTCATTCTGCGATACCCAAACTCTCTTTATCACTTTGCCCAGGCTCAACCATCTCACACTGTTATGGTAAATTACATCTTCATATTCTGCCTCCACATCCTCAAGAAAAGATTTGTACTGTCATTGGTGGGATTCCCTTGTTCTGATTGTGTTCACCACACTAACAATAGGATCTACCACATGCTTTAAGTCCAGTGCAGCCTTACAAAGGCTCTTCTGCTATAAAATGTAATGAAAAGACAAGATATCACTGTCTGTGTCTTGTGATTGTAACTTGTTTTTTAAAAGCTTTAACCATTCCTGTATTTTTTCCACCGAAAGCTCTTTCCCCATTTTGTTCCAGGTCAAGCCACTTTTCTCCACACAATTCACAGCATACTTTAGCCATTCCTGACCAGTGTTTTCATCTTTCATTGATTCTAGGCCAAGTAATTCCTCTGTGGTGATGAAATTTTTATTAATTCCACAGATAAAAATGAGTAATTGTGCAATGTCTTCTTTATCTGTGCTCTCATCCATTCCCAAAGAAAACCAAACAAAATCTTTGCTCACAGTCTTCAACTGTTCTGCGAGTTTGTCACTAATTGGTCAATGTGCCACACTAGTACTTCTTGACAATGAACATCAGGACACAATACCCTTCACACACTGCTTAATAAACTTGCCTTTTGAAAAAGGCTTGTTGCATCTATCAAGGTTGTAGGCCACCATCAAAATTGCTTCTGTAGCACTATTTTGAAGTGTTGATTACTTTGAAAATAATGTTTATTGCTTCTTCAGCCTTTCACACACTCCACAGCTTATATTTTGCATTCTTCCTTGGAAAGTTTGCAGCCAAATTTGCTATGTCTTGTTTTGTGGTGTCATTTTATATTGTACTCCTTAAATGCAACTATTGTTTCATGACACAATAAACACCTTGCTTATTCCCTGTATTACCAAAGGAATATTTCTTTGTCCACTCTTCATTAAACATACATTCATCATCGATTTTATATTTTTTCAGAGTGTTCATAGTTTCACTAAAGTTTGAAATTTATATATTTACTGTTGCAAAGACAAAATTGAAATTAACCAGATCAACCGGAAAACCACTGTGCTTCGTATCTACAATGTGCATGCATACTGATGTGGGTGTCCTCGTGGAAAATACAAGGCAAATCTGATTTAGCATGAAATATACATATTGGTGATTATTTATCTTTTTGACATGTGTGTGATCATGTATATGAGTGGTATGAGATAGCATGGATGATTGAGGGTCATGAGAAAAGTCTGATTTCAAACCTCATATATTGCATATATAAGTGTAGGTATGAAAAAGCTTGTACTGTAGAAAAAAATCCATATTTTAAAATAAAGTGCTGTAAGTTCTGTCCATCCCTTATATATGTATGTAAATGGATTATGTCCTGTACATAAGGGGTCAGAGTGACTTGTGGTCAATGTGGGTAGGACAAGAAGGTTTGCATTAAGGTGGGATTTGTGCATTTCCATCATCAGATTTTCAATGAAATGAATGGCTGAAGAGTTGTGGGGTGGAGTGCATTTCATCATCAGATTTTCAATAAAACGAATGGCTGAAGAGTTGTAGGGTGGAGTGCTTTGAGGCCTGTCCATTAAAGTATGAAGATTGGCTATCTTAATATAAGCTGAGCTTTGATTGTATGTATGGAGATGATAATCTGGACCAATTGACAAGTGCTGGTTTTGCATGAAATACATATATTGATGATTATTTATCTTTTTGACATGTGTGTCATCAAGTATATCAGTGGTATGAGATAGCATGGATCATGTGAAAGTCTGAATTCAAATCTCCTATATATTACATATATAAGTGTAGGTATGAAAAAGCCTGTACTGTAGAAAAAAATTCATATTTCATAAATAAAGTGCTGTAAGTTCTGCCCATCCCTTGTATATGTATGTAAATAGATTGTGTCCTGTACATAAGGGATCGGAGAGACTTGTGGTCAGCATGGGTAAGATGAGAAAGTTGGAACTAAGGTGGGCCTTGTGCATTCCATCATCAGATTTTTAATGAAATGAATGGCTGAAGAGTTGTGGGATGGAGTGTTTTGAAACCTGTCCATTAAAGTATGAAGATTTACTATCTTAATATTAGCTGAGCTTTGATTGTATATACATATATATATATATGTGTGTGTGTGTGTGGAGATGATAATCTGGACCAATGATGAGTGCTGGTTTAGCATGAAATAAGTATATTGGTAATTATTTATCTTTTCAACGTGTGTGATCAAGTGTATCAGTGGTATGAGATAGCATGGATGGTTGAGGGTCATTTGAAAATCTGGGTTCAAACCTCGTATATATTAAACACTTTTAAAATAACTTTCAAAAATGATGTAATGCAAAATTAATTTCACTTTGTCATATAATCCTTTTTGGAGGACAATATCAAGATTAATAACTTCATTTAGTGTACTTACTAATCTATGATAAGCTTTATTTAACACTTGAATCCATTTTAAGATTGTTTATAGCTTCGATGTTTACCACATTTAAGACTTGTTTTGATAATCCATAATTTGCAAGTGGCATTTAAATATTTAGTTTTCATAATCCATTACCCATTTAATGGGTACTTCAATTTTTCGCATTGATAATCCGTAAAGCAATTTTATGGGGAGAGTTTATTATCCATAACAAAGCCATTCTCATTAATTTTTAAACCAAAGTTCAGTGTTTTCAATCAACGAAGTTTATGGAGGCATATTTGAATTGGAAGTTAATTATGGAACTAAATTCACATTAATGAGACTTAATATAGACATTTTCTTGAAGTAAAAAGAAGACAATTATTTTACAATATTTTAAACATAAATATCAGCAACTTATTTGAAGTTAAATATAATTTTCCAATTATATAAGCTTTTACGATTACTTTCAATTAAAAAAGTCCAGCGATTTATTGGTGAAATTGTGAAAGAGCGCTCCATAACTTAATTTATCCTTTCCCCCACTAACAGTTGACTGTAATAAATGAGATTGTTTGAAATAAGGAATTAATTAATTAATCAAGGATGGTTTCTGATTTATTTGTTGTTATTCATCCTTTTCTTAATCTGATGAGAAGAAATCATTTTAACTAGCAAATGCAAAATGCCTAGCTATTTAGCTTAATCGATCATTAAATGGCTATTAAAAAATTTGAACCTCTTTAGGGTCTGACTGCAATAAAAATTTGCAAAGACTGTCTGGATTTTCCAAACATCAGTTTTTATACCCGCTTGATTAACTGATATCTGATTAAATATATTTCCTATTATACATTGGGATAATATATGGGTAAGAGAACAAACAGGTGTTACTGACCTCATTGAAAAAATTAAAAGACTGAAGTGAAGTTGGGCTGGACATATTGATAGAAGAGATGATAATAGATGGACAATTGAAATCTTAATCTAGATTCCAAGAGATTGTAAAAGACCCAGAAAGAGACCACATGTGAGATGGATGGATGAAATAAGAAAGGGTGCAGTGGTGATGTGGAGAAGAGAAGCTAAAGATCGGAAAAGTTGGATTGAACTTGGAGAGACATTCATCCTGCAGTGGATTGATAATGGTTGATGATGATGATGACATTGGGGCTTTTTGATTTTTCTGGGAAAGTTTGGAAGATGTCATCAACGTTATTGCCCGCAAAATGTTAGACTCTAAAAATTTTGAATCAACGTGATAAAATTTATGCATGACATTTAAAAATGAAAAAAATAATAATTTTATATGGAAAATAACTATATGCAAAAACTTATACAAGATATGCTTAAAATCTGAATAAAGATCACAATTTTTGTCTAGTGCCCTTTATTCAAATTTTAAGCATATCATGTATACATTTTTGCATGTAGTTGCTTTCCATATTACATTTCCTGAAGATATTGCATACCAAAATTTTCAATAATAATTTCAGTCTTTCTCAATTGCTTTGTTTTTATTTCTGCATTTTAAAATAATATTACAAACATTTACTTAAAATAAATAAATCATAAAACTATAAAGTTCTCAGATATTTATTTCAACTAAATTTTAAATTGATTTTTTTTTTTACAAATAATATTATTTAATAAATAGCAAACCATATCAATCTTTTCTAAATTTAAATATTCAAGCTTACACACATATGCACATAAAATATAAAATGTAAGAACTCTTTGTTTTACACATAAATAATGTAAAATATAATAAACATCACATGATCACCATTTCTTATGCTTGTTTATATCCTAAGATCTAGGTGCAGTGCTCTCAGATCCAAGGCTCCTCACTGATAAAGGCCACAAGCCAGAAACTAGTCTGGAGATATTGGATGAGTAAGTACTAGATGGGGATTTTATGCACAAGCCTTCTGGAATCCATTGATTACTCTGATTGGCACTGAGTGGCATTACTGTATGGAGAGTTTTAACTGTTTCAATGTAAAATATAATTGCTTTAATTTAAAATATTTTAGTGTTATAATGTTAGTTTTATAACTTTATTCTATATTTCAATATTAAATTATTTGTTTGTGTGTGTGTGAGCATATCTAATTATTTATACAATTTAATAGCTTTATTTCTTAAGAAGAAGAATGATAAAAATATAAGCATACATATTTTATACAAGCGTTGATCAGAAAATCTCCTCGGAAAACCATTCAAAAATACTTATAAAATTATATTTTTTTAAGCATTAATATGAGAGATTATTAAATATGATATTGATTATATTGTATGCCATACAACCAATAGCAGCAATGAATATTTTTAACTATAAAAATAACCAATAGAATTTTTACAGTTTTAATAGCCAATTTACAGTAATACTGTAAGGCTACAATACATATATAATTATGGATGCATACTAAATAGGTATTTGAATTTAACAGCAGTTGAAGCAGGTTAAGGAATTAACTGAAAGTACTTCAGTGGATTGATAGACTGTTTATAATAGTTTATTACCATTATATTTATTATTTTTATTGTTATTATATATACATATTTTAATATTTTCACGGATAAAAGATGTCATATTATTATTACTATTTGTGGGATATTCCATGTAGTGAAAAAGCTAAATGCTGATGTTTCAGTACAATATCAAGTACCTTCCTCAGAACGTCCTCTTTTTCAAATCATAAGAATGCATGTGAGATTTAAAATCGTTTTTATCGTTTTCTTTCTCCTCATATTTAAATTCTATTGGTTGAGAAGTTTTAAAATTTATTTTCTCTTCCAATAGCTTCTTCCAAATATTGTTAATCTTTTTTAATTCACATCTTTGTACTGAAACGTCAGCATTTAGCTTTTTCACTACATGGAATATCCCACAAATAGTAATAATAATATGACATATATATATAATGATATACATATTAACTTATTGCAGAAATATTTAGTGATATATATAAAATAAATAAAATATCCGTTAATTAAAAACAATATTGTAATTATAATTGAAATAATATTTTTAACGGTGTACAAACAATTACAAACAATCCTTAAATCCGCAGAAGTACTTTCGGTTACTCTCTAACCTGCCTCAACTGCCATTAAATTCAAAAACCAAAAGCAGAAGCAAACGTCATCAATTCAAATTCCAAGCATCTCGTATTTTAATGTTAAAAGCTTGTCGATTTATTAAATGCGTTTTATTCCTGTTTATAAAAATTGCCTCTTTAAAAATTGTTAGTGCCAAGTCTATTTAAAGTACAATATGGTTTGACAGTTTTATATACTGTTCCAATACTAAAAACTTAAAATAAGTAGAGATAAAAAAAATATTTTATATAAAATGCGTTTATTTGTCATGTAGTAAAAACAAAAAAATGATTGTTTCTTCGACTTCAGTTGGGGGGGGGGGGAGTCCAGAAATTAATTAATTCTATCCCTATATGGATCTCTCCTCCCCATACTTTTATTTCAAGTTCAATATAAAAACCCCAATTGTGGCTGAAGAAACAGTTATTTTTTGGGGGAGGGTGGGTTATAGTGCATGACAAATAAAATCATTTATTATCAAATATTTTTTGGATCTCTTTATTTTTTCATGATCTCCCATCATTCTACATAACTACAAAAACAGACATAGATGTTAGTTTTGTTTTTATTACTATTATTATTTTATTTAAAGAGAAGCGCTGATTCATGTTTGCTGTATCAACTAAAGTGATTACTCTATGAAGTATTACCATGCGAGTTGTGGATTAATGAAGGGATATAACATAAAAGATAATGAGAGGCTTGAACTCAACCTATAGGTGTTCCTCATTATAGAGACAGCACTCTAATGTAGTGCGACAGAAATATCATAAATAAATATCTATAATGACAAGGGATAGATCCTCTCACTAATTGAACCTGTTTTATAGGAATGATGGTCACAAAATAGGGTTGTATACCCAGTCTGACCATCATAATTAGTTAGGACCTTCAGACCTAATATAGTCAAAGTGGTTGCTACTCAGTGTGTAAATGCTTGTACATTTTAATTCCACCTCTATTGTTAAAAGGTTGCCTTGACAACAGTTTGAAATTGTTGGATGTTATCTATATTGGGATAGTGTAAGTGTTGACTGGTTTCTAATGATTCTAATTTATGTATATATATATATAAATGGAATAAACCTAGTTCCCGTTACAGTATATATATATAATTATTTCACTGCTTTAAAATAGGTAGCTGTTAACATTTAAATAATAAAAGAATGAGAGTTTATAAGAATTTTTAAAAAAATAATCGGAAAAAGTATATAAAACCAATTTTTGGCAGTTGGCTGGTGCAATATAAAAATTTCATTTCAGAGTTCACTAAGAATGTATGCGTATCCTGTATCTATATTTATATATATGTCTAGCATTAAGTGTAAAAATACTGTACTATTGAATAATAGGTACATTTGGACTATCTTAAAGAAACGTACATTCTCATCAATATTTTTTTTTTCAGAAAATAACATCCAATATAAAACAAAAGTTATTTCTAATTTGAATTATAAAATAACAAAGTTATTTTCTTTTTTATTTTTTTTTTTGTAAAGAGCATTAAACTGGTGGCTAATGTTTTCATTAATATACTATTCCACAGTGATAGAATGAAGCTATGCTGTGACAGTATTAATAATAGAGTTTGTGGAGTAATGAGTTGGAAATCTTCCTGAGAGAGATCTGAGTCACTGTCTGGAACACAGACTCCTCTTCAAGAAACAATTTACTCTCTAACTGATGTCATAATTTTATTTTCATTTCTTGTTGACTAAGACATTTCGAAATTAGAAAGACAATGTAGCCTCAAGTGAAAGAAAAATATCAATTGATATTAAAATTTTACATGAAATAAATATGCGATCTCTTACTTCTATGCATAATATAAACAAAAAGCTTGAACGTTTAAGACAAATAATTTTCTAAAGACAAGGTAATTTAATCGGTATAAATTGCTTTGATGTATTATATATATACAACACTATTCATTATATGCATGGCAAATTCTATCATGAATTATTAATAGTTGACTGCACTTTCGATGTGCTATATCACATTCCACTGAAATTTGCATTCAGTTGATAATGGTTTGCATTATCATCATCATCATTAACCATTATCAATCCACTGCAGGATGAAGGTCTCTCCAAGTTCAATCCATCTTCTCCAATCTTTAGCTTCTCTTCTCCACATCACCCCTGCACACTTTCTTATTTGATCCATCCATCTCACATGTGGTCTCTTTCTGGGTCTTTTACAATCTCTTGGAATTCAGTTTAAGATTTCAATTTATATATCTATTGTAATATGTACCCCTTACAGACATCCAATGACAATTACACACCTTGTGGTCTAATTCGAATCCTAGCCTCATGATAGTAACGATCTTTATTAATCATTATATTAATAAAAATAAAGCACCATAATTGACAAACCATTAATTAATGATACACATTTAAATCCCAACTTAATCATACTATAAACATGTATCTCAATTAAGTTATAAAGTACATGCATGACAACTAACCTTCAATAATTATTATCTTATTAAGTGTGATGAAACTCCGACATACTACAACAATATATGAGAAATATGATCGGATAAAAGAAACGCGAGCAACAAACGAAAATTTATGTTAAAGTAAAATAACAAGATTGTAAAAGACCCAGAAAGAGACCACATGTGAGCTGGATGGATGAAACAAGAAAGGGTGCAGGGGTGATGTGGAGAAGAGAAGCTAAAGATCGGAAAAGATGGATTAAACTTGGAGAGACCTTCATCCTGCAGTGGATTGATAATGATTGATGATGATGATTATGAAAGAAATAACAAATAAAAATTTTATTGTTATTAACACCATAACTATATATAACAATCACTAATAATGGTGTCAACAATGGATTTAAATGATAATCACAAACGCTATTTTTCAGTTAAAGCTTCTTCCAAGAGAAGAATACAATTTCTTATTGGCTGAATAACCTGCAAAAAGTTAAGTGGAGAATTCAAATTTGCAATTTGAATAGAAAATTCAGCCATCTTTGAGTTGAAATAACATTAAAAACCAATATCTGAATATTTGATAAAGTGAGGACAAGCATATAGAATTAAAACTAGCCAACTGAGGAATTTGAAACTGAAATCTTCGAAATTAAATTCGGATTCGAATATCCAAAATGTTTATAATTTTAAATCATAGATTGCAATATCTAGATTTGAGGATATCTAATAGTACAAGAAATCTTTAATTTAGTAATATATATATATATATATATATATATATATATATATATATATAATGATACAGACAAATATGCATTGCTAAATGCAAAAGGAATATTAAGGAAAAAAGTCATCCCTTGGGAAGCTGCGGTTGTCAGAAATGGGATAAAATTGACCCAGCATTTAACAGCTGTGCCATGAAACATTCAGTTTATTAATAAGAAATGGAAAGAACAACTTCAGTCAATGCATTGGTTGCCTAGTGGTTAGCATAGCTGCCTTCCAAACAGCTGGCCCAGGTACGCTTCCCGGTCAGTGCATTTGACATATAAAAAAGAACAACGTCACACTTCAAAGCAAAAGTTCCAAGGATACAAAGGATAAGTGACTTAATGGATATTGTAGAATACTCACAATTTACCATCTATACCTGAAATGGATTAATCAGAATTACCAGATTGAGTGGCTGAGATAATTTTTCTGAAGAACCTTAAAATGAAATTTAGGTTGATATCATGAATTTTATATATTTGTATATTATGTATAAATGTTTTTATTCATATCTTTTCTTTAACATGATGGATACAAAGGGGAAAATAAGTGTTAATATATAACATAATGAAGAAATATTATTGCCGTTACTGTAAGTAAAATAAAATATGGATTACGATAAGTACTTGCTTGTGTACAAATCTGAACATCATTAAAAGGCGAAATGTAAGACTTTACCTAAGACATATTTACTTCAAACATTTGTACAATTGTATCATATATATTTTTCTTTGTTTATTTATACTAATATTTGTGAAGTATTAAAGATTTTAAGACTTCTCATTCGATAATTACTATACAAAATTAACAAAGCGTATGCCACGCTTGAATGAGAAGCTATAAAAATACACAGAAATTATTACACGCTAAGCGCTTTCGAGGTCATTTTGCCTCATATTCATAGTGGTACTGTGAGCTGCAGAATGAAAAAATAGGGCAAGGGAAACAAAACAGTATGCAAAGCATATGCAAATGAACTAGATAGTCCAACGTTTGGAGATGTCAAAGCAGGTATCTCGTCTATTGATGGAGTTATTATTGCCATTAATAAAATATGCTTCTCTGATTTTCCGCTTGATGTCATTTTTCTCAATACAGACTATTTTAGGGCTGGAAGGTTCAAACAAATGTCCTGTCTTCTTGGAATGCTCTAAAAATGTTGATGAATTATCATTGTTTTTTATAGCTCTATTATATGTATATCTGTGTTGTGCTGTCCTGTTGATTATGCCTGCCTTGGTTTCTCCAAAATAAATGGCCCGGCAACCAGGTTGTGGGCAAGCTATGCTGTAAACGACATGGGGAGTCTGAGAAGGTTCAATTTTGTCCTTAGAGTTATTGATTAGACGATTAGTGCATGGGGGTGTATGAAAGCTAATTTTAAATTTATTGGCAAAAACTTTGCTTAATTGATAGGAGATTTTAGGTATGTGGGGAAGAGTAAACTTGACTAACTATTTCTATCATAAACATCACATGACCACCTCCTCTTATGCTTGTGTATAACTGTTGTTAAAACAGGCAAAACTCACTATATATATAGCCACACACAGCAAGCTAAGACTCATAGTTTTGTAGTTAAATGGAGATAAAAGGTGGTACTGGAGGGTTGCATTAGATCCTAAGATCTAAATGCAGTGCTCTCAGATCCAAGGCTCCTCACTGATGAAAGCCAGAGCCAGAAACTAGTCTGGGGATATTGGATGAGTACGCACTAGATGGAAATTTTATGCACAAGCCTTCTGGCATCCATTGGTTGTTGTGTGTGGCAATATATATAGT
Organism: Epiperipatus broadwayi; assembly: GCA_028023455.1. Taxonomy (NCBI): domain Eukaryota; kingdom Metazoa; phylum Onychophora; class Udeonychophora; order Euonychophora; family Peripatidae; genus Epiperipatus; species Epiperipatus broadwayi. The sequence goes on from JAQFVV010006208.1 coordinate 613,252, forward strand.
GAGTTTTGCCTGTTTTATTTTTAACATAAATTGTCTTCCATATCTGAATCATAACCACAGTATATAACTGGGGCATTCCATATCACCACTATGACAGATAGAAATTTAATATATCAAATTAATTAAAATAAAATGAATTATGATTTGCAAATAAGAATATAGTTCGCAAAGATGGTTGGGACAGTCATAAACATAATATAATTTTCATTTATGTTGATATGAATATCAAAAGGCTATTCTTTGGAGGGGATAAGGGTTTGGAATCATGATTGGAATCAACTACAAACAAAGAGTAACCATAGATGTCGAATTAAATGTTTTATTTATAAATTTTTTTTATTAAAAATGTTGCCTGCTATAAATATAGTTGAAATAATATATACAAGTGTTTAAATGAAAGACGCTTGATATAATTTTCTAAATTCACTTTTCAATTGGTCACACCTTCTCACATACTTATAAATATTTTGCACATTTTCATACATTTGTATATATTCACACTTACTATTAAACACCTACACATGTTTATGCCTACCCATATTTTAAGTGATATTAATAAACTCTGAACTAAATGATCAATCAGATTCCCCAATGAGTTTGAAACTTGGGAATAACAGAAACAAAAGAGAATAAGGATGAGTTTAATTTAGGTATATAATTTGATATTTATTGGATCACTAATCTCTCATCTCCTACAAATAAAATTAAAGTGTATATAGGTATATAGTTGCAAGGATTCATGATAGATGCTTTTATTTACTGTGATTGACCCAACTAACCTATTTTCATACCAGGTAAAATCCCATTCCGTTACAGTATATATACATGCAATCTATTTTACATATTAAAGAAAGTATGTTTGTTTTTTATATACTATATACAAAGTTTCATTTATTTTATATACAAATATAATTAATAATGGTACTGCCAAAGAAATATAGGTATTTGTGAGTTTTCAAATAAACTAAAATGGCAGCTGATATTTTTGATAAATGTACAGTTTTGGGGATTCTCCAAAAATGTTTTTAAAAAGACCCTGCTAGGAAACATCGTATTTAATATTTACATTTTATGTTTTATTACTGTTATTTTAAAAAAAAAAATTATTGTGGAAAAATTAATTATAATATTTAGTTTGTTTCCTTCTCTGTTTTTAGATTAACTTATTAACAAAAACATATAAAAACTCATTTTGATGGTGTGCAATCATGTGATCATTAATGCACACTTTTTATGAGGGCAGTATTCTGTAATTTAGAAATAGTCCACTGCATCACATTCAGTGACACAAAGATCTCAAATTTTTGTCATTATGGTAATTTATCAAAAAAACTACTGACAAAAAGAAATTTGCTGAATTGAACCAAAGTACAACAGTTTTAAGAGCATTTCGTCACTTTCCATGTTATAATATATTCAAATAAAATAATAATTGAAATAAAGCTTCACAATGAAATTTATCAAAATTTATGCCTTTTTTGACATTTAACAATCAATTTATTAATTTTGTTTTAATTTGTCACCTAACACATCTTTGATAGGTTATAGGCCCTGAAACTGTATAGTTATCAAAAATACAGGTGGCCATCTTGGTTTACTTGAAAAATCGTAAGTACTAAAATATATTTAAAAGGCATATTTTAAATTTTATTAGCATACCACTCATCTCAAATTTTATTATGTCAAAACTATCTACCAGTATAATTACTCAAAATCATATATATATATTATATAACCACAAAAATGTTATAAATTTTTTATAGCAATAAATACAAAATTTTTTTTCAGCAAATATTTTATGCCTTTTTCAATGTAATTATAAACTATTTTAAAACTTCCACTTACTTTGCATACGTAGTAGCATCTATTAGAACCAATAATGATGTAAAATAAAGCCAATCCCAATAATTACTCATGTAACATACAAAAGTAAAATTTATCAATTAAACAACTTTTAGCAATTAAAAAAAATGTATAAAAAAAACATACTACATAAAGGTATATTATATAACTTTCCATTCATTTTTAAACTGACTAATTATTAATTAAATTATTTATAATTCTATGGCAGTATGTAATTTGCTTATACTGAAAGTTTTTTTTTATGTGACATAGCATCGGCCGGGAAGCGAACCCACTAACCCAGGACAACCACTTGTAAGGTGGCTGCGCTGACCTCTCAACCACCAATGCTTGACTAGTGAAAGTTTTTATATATGTAAATAAAGGGATTTGAACTCTGATCAGTCTATTTATCCTCCACTCTATCTCAAGCAACCAGTACACATGACCACACACATGTTAAAAAGATACACGATCCCTAATATACATATTTTGTGCAGAAGTAACACTCATTAGTTGGTCCAGATCCATTAAAGTTTGAGGAATTGCTTTCTTAATATAAACCAAGCACTGATTGTACATATGTGTGGGAGATTATGATCTGGCCCAACTGATGAGTGCTGGTTCTGCACAAAATACATATATTGGGGATCAAGAACCTTTTCCACATGTATGTGGTCATAAGTATCTGTTGCTTGAAATAGAGTGGAGAATGAATAGACTAAAAAATCCTGAATTCAAATCTTCTGTTTACATAAATTAATGTATATATAGGGGATTTGAACTCAGACTCTCAAGCCACTTCACTATCCACACCATCTTATACTACTGATACACATGACCAGACACATGCAGAAAAGATAAATAATCACCAATATATGTATTTTGTGCTAAACCAGCACTCATCAGTTGGTCCAGATTACCATCTCCCATACATATATGACCAAATGATGAGTGCTGGTTTAGCACAAAATACATATATTAGTGATTATTTCTTTTCTGCATGTGTGTGGTCATGTGTATCAGTAGTGTGAGATGGTGTGGATAGTGAAGTGGCTTGAAAGTCTGAGTTCAAACCCCTATATTTACAATTAGGCTCCAAATATAAGAGTACCTGGTCTTTCAAATCGTAAATTCATTTATCAAAATTGAAAAAGAATAATAATCTTTATGCTGTTCTTCCATAAAATAATAATCAGAAAATAATAAATTCTTAACAACAGCTATAAAAATTTTATACAATAAAAGCTTTTTCAGCACCTGGTTTGGTGCCCTTTTCTAATGTTAATAATCTATTTAACATTAAACTATTTCAGTCATAGAACCCTCTAGTGTCCAATAATGAAATTAAAACAAACAGTAACAATATAAATCATTAAAATAAATCAAAATCCTCATATATAAATCCAGTAATTACAAAATAATTCACTATATTATAACAATACAATAAATAAAATTACATGCATTTTTTTATTACAATATGTCAGTTTATATAATTTTCCATTCATTTTTAATTAACCAATTGTTAATCAATTTTATAAAAGTTTTGTAAATATTCATACAATTATTTAAATTATTTTTAATATAGTATGTTTCATATATTTTCCTTCTTTTTGGATCTTTGATGTAATTTAAATGTTTAATACTTTTTGTAGCATCTATTCTATGCCCATATTTCAAATAATGAATGTATAATGCAGATTTATCATGTCTTCTATTAATTGCATTATTATGTTCTTTGGTTCTTACCTCTAATTGCTTGCCAGTATGCTCAAAGTAAATCCTGTTATAAATTTCACAATTCCTTTTTTGTACTGCATATTATCTCTTAACATATAATTATGTATTAATAGATCAAAATTTTTATTATTTGACCAGCCAATATTTATATTCTTCTCAATATAATTTTTGTTATATCTTAATGTATTATATATCCTAGGATAATATGAAAGTCTAATCAATTTATTTAAAAGACTTTAAAGTATAAAATTTTTATTAACAAATTAATTTGTTTTAAATATATTCGTATTATTATATTTTTTATAGTTAATATAATTAATTTCATATATTTTTCTTCTATTAGTTCTTTAATGTAATTTAAAAATTTTATTATTTTTATGCAATCTGTTTTATGTCCATGTTTTAAATAGTGCAGATTCATCATCCCTTCTATTTATTGTACTGGCATATTCTTTTGCTCTTGCATTTAATTGTTTCTCTGCATGACCATAATATATCATCTTTTACTTTATAATTCAATATTAATTTGTTCAGATTTTTACTAGTTGTCTATCCTATGTTTATGTTTTTATCCATATAATTTTTATTTTTTATTAAGATATTATAAAGATAGGATGGACAAATAGTAAAAATCTAGTCAGGGATGGCAAGATATTAAGTGGGATTTTTTTCTTTATTTTCTAGATAACAATAGCTAGTTTACCATTTATTAATATATAATCAAATGTCGATTGTTATCTATCTATCTATTTATATACAGAAAGACATGTATAGATAGGTAGATAGATATACAAATAGATGGATATGTGGATACATAGAAAGATAGATAAGTAATTACATAATCAGAAAATTAGTTTGGTAATAAGAAAAGTAAATAGGTAGACTGATAATCTAGTAAGTAGATTAAGTTAATAAATCAATAAAACATCAGATAGCACAAAGATTGGAATAAAATTGCTATTAAATTGCTAATAAGTAAGTTAAATAGACATGTATATGAGTAGCTGAGTGAACAGTTATATGGGTAGATAAATATTTACAATAATCTGTAAATAGGTAAATAGGAAGGAGGTAGATAGATAGATTAGTGAGGAAAAGTAGATAAGTAGTTAAATAGTAACATTAGTAGATACATAGATATTTAAATAGATAGTTAAGAAAATAGCTACACAAGTGTGGAGATAAGTAGGGAATCAAGGAGGTAGATTGGTAGTTAAATATATGGATAGATAGATATATGCTTAGATAAAAGGTAGTTATGTATATAGATAAAAGGACATATAGAGACAGAGAAAAATAAGTTAACAGGAAGGCAGATAGATATATAGATAGATAAATATGAAAGTAAGTGGATGGATGGATGGATGGATGGATGGATGGATAGATAGATAGATAGATAGATAGATAGATAGATAGATAGATAGATAGATAGATAGATAGATAGATAGATAGATAGATAGATAGATAGATAGATAGATAGATAGATAGATAGATAGATAGATAGATAGATAGATAGATAGATAGACAGATAGATAGATAGATAGATAGATAGATAGATAGATAGATAGATAGATAGATAGATAGATAGATAGATAGATAGATAGATAGATAGATAGATAGATAGATAGATAGATAGATAGATAGATAGATACATAGATAGATAGATTGATTGATTGATTGATTGACAGACAGGCAGGCAAACAGGTAGACAGACTGCATTTTTTTTTTTGCATTAAGACAGTGTATTTTCAAATGACAAACATTTTCTTACAAATCCCTTAATGACAATCTCAAATAGTATTATTCTGAATACGTTATTTATTTTACAAAAGTAATGTATATAAATTCATATCCTTTACACTTTTAAATTATATATATTTCTGGAATACTTTTATAGCTTACGACCATTATGTTTATTGTATGGACATGTCCATGTTATTTATCACACTTTATAAACTCAAAGTTAAGCAAATAATATCCATATATTGTGAAAAAAAAAAATTTTTGTGATGATGCTTGGGGTTTGCAATGAAAAATACAATTCCATTTGCGATTAGCACTATGTCCTATACGAATTATTGTTTCAATGTGAACATTAAAAGACATAATATACTTTAAAGATGAAGAAAAAATAAACCATTTTTCAAGTGCTTAATGATAGCATCTGTTATTAAGCGACTTTTTAAAGTCTTCATATCTACTCTCAAACTCATTACATGCATACGTGTATATGTGTGTGTGTGGCCTTTTATACAAAGGCACACATACTCTTATTCACCAACTCAATTATATCATTGCTTTAATTCAAATCAAAGGAAAATTGCAATAATATAGATTAGTCAAATCAAATAAAAAGTGTTACAAATTATGATTCATAAATTTTCCTGTTTCATCCTAAGGGATATATCTTCTTTTGGAACAACCGCTGATCTAGATTAATGATTTATCAGACAGCATAGAAAGACCAATAATTGTAGCCATTTAAAAAGTATTTGAAATAGTTAACAAGTTTGCTTTTCTATAATATATAATAAAAATAAATAGCGCGCACTGAGAAAACATCTGTATGACTAATTTGTTATTATATATATAAATAGTTCTATAAAATAAGTTTGGTAGATATGTTATAGTATCTCTGTCATCGTTATCATTTATGTACTGCTACTAAAAACCCTTCTTCCTCTCTATCGCATAAATTTAACTTGAAGTTAACCATAAGTAGCTATCTCTAATCAACCATTGCATTTAAAGACAGGCAATGTATATTAAATCAAAACTAACTTTGTCATAACAAATTATACTTGTCAATAGTAGAATATGAAGCAGTAATTTCTGTGTCATTCATACTATCTAGACTATAGCAGATGTCAACCAACCAAAACATTAATATCATAATCTTTAGAAAAAGCAATACCTTGCAAGGAAATCAAGTCATATATAGCGTGACTTAATTTAAGAAAATTGTTATATAATAAGCATACCAATAATTCTTAATAAGCTTTTCAAAATATTCCAACCTCAGACCAGTTTCTAGTTCTGGCTTTTATCAGTGAGGCACTAGGATATTCTAGCATTAGATTTAAAATATCAGGTCAAACCCAGCACTTTATCTAATATTTAACTATTAAGTCACATGATATATGACTTGATTTCCTTGCAATTATTGTTATTGCTCTTAAGGCTTTGGTGATTTTATATTGCTAAAGCTATTAATATGTGGTGTGTCTGAACTTAGTTTATATAGCTATTTAAGTTAGATAGCTGGATTTGAAGACATACTGATATCTGAAAATTTCAGATTTTCTACTTAAAGATTAACCATTAGATAAAGTGCTGGGCTTGACCTGGTACTTTAAATCTAATAGCTTGAATATTCTAATGACTCACTGATGAAAACCAGAGCTAGAAACCAGTCCAAGGATAGGGATATTTTGAAAAGCTCATTATATAATAAAAGCAACAACTTCTACAAATGGACTGAAATTTGTTTTCATATCTCCCATTCAAGGAAATTTTGTATTAGCATATATTTATAATGCAGATGACTGCATGTGCATAAACTTACCAATAGTCTCTATTATCAAAACTCTATTCATCACTATCTTTGGTTACCTTATTTCTTTGCACACATGCCCACACACATTCATATTAATTTATCAGCATAGTTTTATGCTTATATTTAACTTAAACTAGTAAATATTTCAATCTGCTTCCAGTCATTATGAATAGGTAGAAAATGGAAACTTATTCTTATATTTGCCTACATTTTTTAATAGTCTGTAAATCCAGTTAATGATAGATAATGGAGTAAAATTATAAATCTGCTGAGAAGTTGTATATTCCTTCATATCAGCCTAGATAAACAATTTGAAGATAGATTATGATAATCTTTCTTTGCTATTTCAAAGAAATTACTCTACAGTAGTATATATTCTTATAATAAACCTAAAATGTCAATATTTAATTTTCATCACATGATCACCATCTCTATTGTATGGAGAGTTTTGCCATTGTTTAATATTTAATTTGTCATTTTAAGTCAATTATGTCAACATAATACTGAAATCAAAAAATGTGTTATCAAAACATTACTATGAATTGGTAGAAAGTGGAGACAATTGTTTGCTAAATATTTGTTTATTTATAAGCATGAGAGATATGCTGATATAATTTATATTTAATGAACAATTAACTATTGGCCTTTTAAGTTTATATTTATTAAAGTACATTTTAACCTTTAAAACATTATATAATAATTAAATTACAAAATCATGCTTTCAAATGCTTTAACATAATCCTTATCAACTGCATATAATATTTAATTCATGTATATAAATTCCCTTATTGTGTTCTTCTATGTTATATTCCATGCTTGATGAATTTTATTTTAGTTACTTGTCAATTAAGCAAATTATTTCTTATATAAATACAATTGATCTACTCCACTTTGAACACTTTTTAGCTAACCTTTTATTGTATATATATATATATGCATACACAATTTTACATTTTGACTGTCCTGCAGTCTTCTTCGGAGCCATTTAAATTTTTTTTAAAGCAAAAAAATGTGTTTTTTTTTACTTTTAAAGTAAAAGTGGCTCTGATCTTTAAAAAAATTAAAGTAAAAGTGGCTCTGAAGAACACTGCAGGACAGTCAAAATATAAAATTCTGTATACATATATGTACAATAAAAGATTTCAATTAAAGTAAAAGTGGCTCTGAAGAAGACTGCAGGACAGTCAAAACATAAGATTGTGAAGGTTTCAATTAAAGTAAAATTGGCTCTGAAGAAGATTACAGGACAGTTGAAACATAAGATTGTGTATGCATATAGGTACAATAAAAGATTTCAATTAAAGTAAAAGTGGCTCTGAAGAAGACAGCAGGACACTCAAAACATAAGATTGTATATATATATACACAAGAAAAGATTTCAATTAAAGAAAGTGGCTCTGAAGAAGACTGCAGGACAGTCAAAACATAAGCTTGTGTATACATATATGTGCAATAAAAGATTTCAATTAAAAAGTGACTCTGAAAAAGATTGCAGGACAGTCAAAACATAAGATTGTGTATACATATATGTACAATAAAAGATTTCAATTAAAGTAAAAGTGGCTCTGAAGAAGACTGCAGGACAGTCAAAACATAAGATTGTGAAGACTTCAATTAAAGTAAAATTGGCTCTGAAGAAGATTACAGTACAGTTGAAACATAAGATTGTGTATGCATATAAGTACAATAAACGATTTCAATTAAAGTAAAAGTGGCTCTGAAGAAGACTGCAGGACACTCAAAACATAAGATTGTGTATGGCTCTGAAGAAGACTGCAGGACAGTCAAAACATAAGATTGTGTATACATATATGTACAAGAAAAGATTTCAATTAAAGTAAAAGTGGCTCTGAAGAAGACTGCAGGACAGGCAAACATAAGATTGTGTATACATATATGTACAATAAAAGATTTCAATTAAAGTAAAAGTAGCTCTGAAGAAAACTGCAGGACAGTCAAAACATAATATTGTGCATACATATATGTACTATAAAAGAATGCAATTAAAGTAAAAGTGGCTCTGAAGAAGACTTCGGGACAGTCAAAACATAAGATTGTGAAGATTTCAATTAAAGTAAAATTGGCTCTGAAGAAGATTACAGGATAGTTGAAACATAAGATTATGTATGCATATAGGTACAATAAAAGATTTCAATTAAAGTAAAAGTGGCTCTGAAGAAGACTGCAGGACAGTCAAAACATAAGATTGTGTATGCATATAGGTACAATAAAAGATTTCAATTAAAATAAAAGTGGCCCTGAGGAAGATTACAGAACAGTTGAAACATAAGATTGTGTATGCATATAGGTACAATAAAATATTTCAATTAAAATAAAAGTGGCTCTGAAGAAGACTGCAGGACAGTCAAAACATAAGATTGTGTATACATATATGTACAATAAAAGATTTTAATTAAAGTAAAAGTGGCTCTGAAGAAGACTGCAGGACAGTCAAAATATAGATTGTGTATACATATATATATATACAATAAAAGATTTCAATTAAAGTAAAAGTGGCTCTGAAAAAGACTGCAGGACAGTCAAAACATAAGATTGTGTATACATATATGTACAATAAAAGATTTCAATTAAAGTAAAAGTGGCTCTGAAGAAGACTGCAGGACAGTCAAAACATAAGATTGTGAAGACTTCAATTAAAGTAAAATTGGCTCTGAAGAAGATTACAGTACAGTTGAAACATAAGATTGTGTATGCATATAAGTACAATAAACGATTTCAATTAAAGTAAAAGTGGCTCTGAAGAAGACTGCAGGACACTCAAAACATAAGATTGTGTATGGCTCTGAAGAAGACTGCAGGACAGTCAAACCATAAGATTGTGTATACATATATGTACAAGAAAAGATTTCAATTAAAGTAAAAGTGGCTCTGAAGAAGACTGCAGGACAGGCAAGCATAAGATTGTGTATACATATATGTACAATAAAAGATTTCAATTAAAGTAAAAGTAGCTCTGAAGAAGACTGCAGGACAGTCAAAACATAAGATTGTGCATACATATATGTACTATAAAAAAATGCAATTAAAGTAAAAGTGGCTCTGAAGAAGACTTCGGGACAGTCAAAACATAAGATTGTGAAGATTTCAATTAAAGTAAAATTGGCTCTGAAGAAGATTACAGGATAGTTGAAACATAAGATTATGTATGCATATAGGTACAATAAAATATTTCAATTAAAGTAAAAGTGGCTCTGAAGAAGACTGCAGGACAGTCAAAACATAAGATTGTGTATGCATATAGGTACAATAAAAGATTTCAATTAAAATAAAAGTGGCTCTGAGGAAGATTACAGAACAGTTGAAACATAAGATTGTGTATGCATATAGGTACAATAAAATATTTCAATTAAAGTAAAAGTGGCTCTGAAGAAGACTGCATGACAGTCAAAACATAAGATTGTGTATACATATATGTACAATAAAAGATTTTAATTAAAGTAAAAAGTGGCTCTGAAGAAGACTGCAGGACAGTCAATATATATATATATATACAATAAAAGATTTCAATTAAAATAAAAGTGGCTCTGAAAAAGATTGCAGGACAGTCAAAACATAAGATTGTGTATGCATATATGTACAATAAAAGGTTTTTTCTAAAAATATTACCAGAAATATAGGAAGCAGTGAATTTGGTCATATTTCTGACAAATTATTTTTTCTATTAATAAAATTAGGTTCTTTCATTTTTTTCCTCTCTTCATATAAGACTTTAACTTTACCCAAGTGGACCACAAAATTATTGCTTTGGTTCATCAAACATGGAAATTGTTTGATTATTATTTATTTTATGCATTTTAATTCTATCATATAATAATTAGTGTTAAAAAACATAAATATTTACAAACATGCAATAACTAAACAGGAAGTAACTGAAACTCCAATGAGTTATATAACTTTCTTTTTGTCAGTGCACATTTATTGTTACCTCAATCCTATCACAATCATCCATCGGCCCAGAAGTCAGACCAACCTCTCACATCACAGACACATTTGAAACATAAACTCAAGTAGGCCATATAATTATACTTCATATACACATTACTTTTAGAGATACTTAAACTCTATATAATAAGTATTTAGGTATACTTCCAACTTCTATTTCCTTACACATTACTGAAACATATAATCAATCAAAGACATGTGAAAAAGATAAATGATGGTTTAAATCTTTTTTCACTGAATGCTGACCTTTCTAAGACATGATGATTCATAATGGCAAATAATCATATATATATATATTAACAGTAGCAAACTCTTCAGATGGTAATGCCACCTAGTGCAAGCCTTAGTAATCAATGGATGTAAGAAGGCTTGTGCTACTGCTAATAAGAGCTTGTGTAAGCATAGGACAGGATAATCATGTGATGTTTTGGTAATTGTATATATTTTATATATTTCATTTTTGCTCTTTATTAATTCTGTTATTAGTAATGCTAAGCAGTCTATTTCTGTAATATTAATATCATCTACATTCTTTATTACTTTTTACAATGTTTTTTTACAATCTACTATTGACAGTTTTGATTGCCCCAGCAATCTTTTTAAGTTCTGAAGAAGATTGCTGGGGCAATCAAAACTATCAATAGTGGGTTGCAAAAAAAGCATTGTAAAAAGTTTAAAGAATATAGATGATATTAATATTATATGGATTTGGCAATGCAATAAGAAAGATAAAGTTATATTTCATAAAGAAGATAAAGAATACAGTTTATATATATTGAGTAATATTTTGTCTGTTGTCTGAATGGCTGTTTATAATGCTGTTTAATTGGTTGCATTAACAAATTACTTTTTTTTAATTGGTTGATTTAACAAATTACAAAAGTGATGAATTTGGTATTATCAAAAAAAATTAATAAATAACTATACCTAATTAAACCAATATATTACGAGCATTTTATGCAAAGAAAATAATTCCACTCTTTATATTTAATATGTTATTTTTATTACAAAACATATTTTACCAACAGCAAACTCTCCCTACAGTAGGAAATAGTGATCATGTAACAAAGCATATTTTGTGTGATTGAAGTAATTCTGCCATTAATAAAAAAACATTTGGAAAAAATCCATACATGTGCTTTTAACTACATGTCAGAAGTGAATAGATGAAGTATTTAAATTGTAAAGAAAATGTGATTACAGTACATAAATTCATGTTTGAAATGTGATATTTAGTGAGGGGGGAAATAGATGTTACAGTATCCTATATACATGTAGTTTTGGTTAGTGTACAATTGAAGTCGTGTAGTTTGATATTGTATAGTTCATGCTAATTCGACCATTAATAGTTATCTATAATGCTGTCAAGTTCACATATCAAATATAACTAGTATATTTAAAAATTTTAATTTACAGGCTTAATTTGATTACAAGCATTTTATTCAAAGCAAATAATTCCGCAAAGCAAAATAAAATTGCTATGCAACCAATTAAAAAAAAGACGGCCTTTATTCTTACATTTATTTCTATAATATTAAATTTTTTTGTTAATTTATATTTAATCTTAAATTAAGTTGTTATAGTAACCAATTAAAAAAGGCCTTCACATAGTTTGGGTACATCTTGTAACATTATGATGTTCAATATAGTTTGAATTTTTATTATTCTTTGAATTCTTTCTAAAATTTTGATCTCTTTAATACATCTGCTTTTTTAAACTATGAAGTGTGATGCCATAAATATAAACAAGATTTACTACGTATAACTTCTAATGTTTTCATTTTTAAAACAGGCAAAACTCTCCATACAGTAGCGCCACTCAGTGCAAGCCAGAGTAATCAATGGATGCAGGAAGGTTTGTACATAAAATCCCTATCTAGTGCCTACTCATCCACAGACCTTCTTGCATCAATTGATTGCTCTGGCTTGCACTGAGTGGCACTAATGTATGGAGGGTTGCGCCTGTTTTAACAGCTTGAGCAAGAATAAGAAATGGTGTTCTTTAATCATCACATGATCACTGTTTCTTATGCTTGCTCATAACTGTTATTAAACAGGCAAAAGTCTCCATACAGTGGTGCCCCTCAATGCAAGCCAGAGCAATCAATGGATGTCAAAAGGCTTGTGCATAAAATCCCCAAATAGTGGCTACTCATCCAATATCCCCAGACTAGTTTTTGGCTTGTGGCCTTCATCGATAAGGAACTTTGGATCTGAGAGCACTGCACTTAGATGAGGATTTTATGCACAAGCCTTCTGGTATCCATTGATTGCTCTGGATTGCACTGAGTGGCACTACTGTATGGAGAGTTTTGTCTGTTTAATAAATGGTGATCATGTGATGGTTTTCATTTTTATTATTTATGGGCTTATATATTGTTATTTTTTGATTTAGACTAGCAATTTAATGCATGAAAAAATTGTTGAATTAAAATGTATATATCTTCTATCATCAACAGACTTTATATATAACTTCTGCTTGCAATTGTATTTAAATACTTTATTGACTTATTATTACTTTTTACTATTGTCCATTTCAATTTTTGTTTATGTAAGCTTTTATTTAGTTTATATATACTATCTTTCTTTACATGTACAAATACATCCATCTATGAATCTAGTATATACTTTGTAATATATAATTAATATTAGGAATATACATGGAAAACGCATAAGTCATTCTTAATGTATCTCATAATAATTACCTTTATAATTAGCAACAATGTTTGCTTCTATAAAGACTAATGCATCTAATATAAACTTTTAATACAATAATTAATCTCTTTTCTAATTAATGTTGTCTCAATGATCATAATTGTATTTTGACCTTTTCTTATCAATTAACCCCTGTAACCATTTTAGATCAGGTGATGCCAAAATAGTGTGGGGGAGAGGGTCTAAAAACATTAACGAATTCTAATGATAAAAATGCCATAACTTTGTCATCCAGTAATGCTTTATTTATCTTGCAATGCTGCATAAAAATGCATCTCCAAATTAATTGCAATAGAATCAAAGTATATATAAATAATGTGTCTGTGTATGCAAAAGAAGAAAGTATATGTAAATTAAATCAAATTTTATATAACACAATTATAATATTTAAATGTAATTTTATCTGATGAACACTTTGATTATACATTATATATAAATCCTATTATAAACAGTACATACATACTTAGATTCTTAAGTTCCTTGTATGCATTATATGGCAAGCTTAACATGTTTGTTTGTTTTTCTCAGAATTGAGAAATTAAGTAAATCTATAAATAATAAAAATGAAAACATTCGATGTCATGCACAAGAATGATTTGTATGATATGCTATTTTATGTCATCATCATCATCAACCATTATCAATCCACTGCAGAATGAAGATTTCTCCAAGTTCAATCCATCTTCTCCGATAGTTAGCTTCTCTTTTCCACATCATCTCTGCACACTTTCTTATTTCATTCATCCATCTTACATGTGGTCTCTTTCTGGATCTTTTACAATCTCTTGGAATTCAAATTATCTGATGAACATTTTGATTACACATTATATATAAATCTCATTATAAAGAGAAATATGTGCACCTTCATTTTAAAATTCCTTGTATGCATTATATGGCAGGCTTGAAATGTTTTTCATTATCAAAAATGAGAAATTATGTAAATCTATAAATGATAAAAAACGAAACATTATATATTATTCACAAGAAATATTCTCTGTATGATATGCTGTTGTATGTACTAGAGAAACTAGAGAAAATAATTCAAGAAACATTAATAAAAAAAATTAAAACGTGGATTTTAATATCATATAGTGAAAAAGGCAACAATAAGGGGATACTATTTTATTTGATCTAAATATTACAATGTTGCCATATAATACTAAATCATCCATGCACTTTACTACTGTTATGCAATGCTTTATTTACCACCTCTTTTATAGTTTACATTTTCGATTGCCCCAGCAATCTTCTTCAGAACTAGAGGCAAACAAAACTGTAAACTGTAAAAGAGGATGGCAAATAAAACAATGAGAAGATTGCTGGGACAATTGAAATTGTAAAGTGTAAAAGTGGGTGGTTAATAAAGCATTGTTTTAAAATTTGAATTTTGCAATTAATAGATATAAAAGTTCTGAAGAAGATTGCTGAGGCAATCGAAACTGTAAACTGTAAAAGAGGGTGGTAAATAAAGCATTGTATAACAGTAGTAATGTGCATGGATGATTTACTATTATATGATATACATTTGGCAATGCAATAAGAAAGAGTCTTATTATACTTCTTGAAGAAGATAAAGGAGTACTGGAAATAGAGCTTGTGAATTTAGCAATTGAAGTTAGGAGATATAAAAGTTCTGAAGAAGATTGCTGAGCAACCGAAACTGTAAACTGTAAAAGAGGGTGATAAATAAAGCATTGTGTGACAGTAGTAAAGTGTGTGGACATTTAGTATTATATGGTATACATCTGGCAATGTAATAAGAAAGAGTATTTATTACAATGTTGCATATAGCAAATCACATGATTAAAAATGGTCTACTTTATATTACTAAAACCAGAATTATTAAAATATATAAATAATAAATAAAAAAATTTACCTTCATGAGATGCCATCTATTAAAGAATCTCAGTATTAATTGAAAAAGAAATCTAAAGAACACCAATTAATATATGAGAGAGAATAATACACAAATATTTTTTGTGATTAATAATCGTAAACTGAACTTATAGAGATTTCATGCTAAATTTGGATAAAGTGAAAAAATTATATACAAAGAGGATTAATATATAAATGTTCAACCAAGTGTTAGAAAATATATATTTGTAAAACTCGAAGGACTACATCCTCCCAATACGTGTCCAGTATGCGGTTTACAAGATCGCGTGTAGTAATAATAATTACCCAGCAGCATATTATGGGGAAACGAGGGCATCTATCCATACAAGACTGGCCCAACATGTATATGCATATAATAAGGCCTTGGCTGACCCATCCCACCCCTCTATTTTTGTGCAGCATGCCACTGCTATGGGCCACCAGTGCAGGCCAGACAAGCCTCGTGTCATGTGTAGATAGTGGCATGAATTGCATAGAAAAGTGAAGAAGGCATGCTCTATTATATTGGATGTACATGCGATGAATAAAAAAGAGACATTTTACGCCATATCTAAGAAGTGGCAGATTTAGATTTTTTCCCACCCTTATTTGCATATTTAATCTGCCCTATTTTGCATATTGCACTTCTTGAAAATGAGGGAATATTGTACTTCTTGAAAATGAAGGTTATACCTTTGAAAGCGCTAGAAGAAATCGATAAAAGTTTCTCATTTATTTGATTTGATTTATTTATATATAGCTAAATTACACATGTGTGTGTAGTTTAATATTAACACAGATATTAAAGAGGATTAATATAAAAAAAGAATTAAAAAAACTATTTTTATTAATACAGAAAATAATTTACTAAGCCACAAGAAGTTTATGTGAAGATTTGTGAAGTACGGTAAAGGGGAGGGGTGCAATGTAGAATAGTGCTTTTTAGGAGTTTAAAAAGTCTGCAATTTATTTAATGCTTCAATGGTTAAATTATAGTGTGGATTTGTTTATATTTATTACCCGCATTTCCACAGTTTATATGTATTGTACCGATAAAAATTGAGTTTAGTTTCTGTATATGATGTAAGATCATGTACAAAAAAATTTTTTTGATAGTTTTAAAAGTTATGTATTAATCTAAAGAATATTAAAATGGTTGCTACGACAACAAAATGCTAGAGGAATTAATGTATTATTATTATAGCATAAAGTTAGTAAATTAAATTTATTTTTTAAAAAATACATAAATAATAAAAATGTTAGCTAATAAAATTAATAACTTTAGTTAAATTCATTAATATTGTCTTCATTCATCCTATATTTTTTATTGCAATCATCTCTGATATTACGTAGATACTACAACCCACCATTCTCCACTCTATCTCATAACACTGATACATCTGAACACATATATGTTGAAAAGATAAATAATCATCAATATACATATTTCATGCTAAACCAGCATTCATCAGTTGGTCCAGATTACCATCTCCACACATATATGCTATAAGTGCTCAGATATATATTAAGATAGCCAATCCTCATACTTTAATGGACAGGCTTGAATCCACTTCACACTCCAACTCTTCAACCGTCCATCCAATTGAAGTATGAGGATTGGCTATCTTAATATATATCTGAGCACTTATAGCATATATGTGTGGAGATGGTAATCTGGACCAACTGATGATTGCTGGTTTAGCATGAAATACGTATATTGGTGATTATTTATCTTTTCAGCATATATGTGTTCAAGTGTATCAGTGTTATGAGATAGTGTGGAGAGTGGTGGGTCATGTGAAAGTCTGTGCTCCTATAACCTATATATTACATATATAAACACAGGTATATAATAAGCCTGCTTGTTTCAGTGGATACTGCAAGTAAAAATATTTAATATCTTAAACATACGTACTTTTATGTTTACATTATGTGTGAAATTTAAGTTAGAATAACACTTAAATTATATATTTCCAAAACAATATTATGAATATATAAGTTAAATTATTTTACTTTGTATTGATTTAAAGAATGTCATATTTATTTTCAACATGTAAATATTTTTTGTATGATTATTTATGAAATATCATTTTATTCTTTCTATTGTTACAAAGAAAGTATTTGATTTTGAAATGCAGGACAAATCTAATTTTAATATTTGAGTAAAAAAAATTTGAGTGTATCTTTGGTTTTGATGATAAATATTACATCAATGATAACAAAGTTATAAATAGGGCTGAACAATTTAAAATCGCTCTCTGATATTTTGGCCTTCATGTAAATCACTCCAAGCATATATATATAAAGAGCTTGCAAATAAGCTCTTAACAAGCTTTGCAGAATATTCCCAACCCCAGACTGGTTTCTGTTACTGGTGTCCTCAGTGAGGTGTTAGGATATTCAAGCATTAGATTAAAAATATCAGGACAAACCCAGCACTTTATCTAATGGATAACTATTAAGTAGAAAATCTGAAATTTTCAGACATTCATATGTCTTCCAATCCAGCTATATAACTTAATCTAATACTTGAATATCTTAGCACCTCACTGAGGAAGCCAGTAGCAGAAACTGGTCTGGGATTGGGGATATTCTGCAAAGCTTGTTAAGAGCTTATTTGCGAGCACTTTATCTAACATTTGTAACACAATCTTGTTAAATTATATCATGTGATATATGACTTGATTTCTTTGTAATATATATATTGAACCGGATTGACATCTGATTCAAAGGTTTTACTGCCAAAATTAAAAACTTTTAATTTCGTTAAGTTTCTAAAGTTAAAAGAAAAAAATATATTTTAATTATTAAAAAGAGTACGTGTATTAAAACAACTACTCGTTTATATTTAAAATAGATCGTTATTAAAAAGAGTATGTGTATTAAAACAACTACTCGTTTATATTTAAAATAGATCGTTTTATTGTTTTTAAAATAGTTGTCTTATACTGCTTGTTTTTACTTTTTTTTAAATCAATTTGATTTAAAAACAAGCTGGCTAGCTAATTACATTCCTGTTGCTTTTATTTTTATTATTGTAAATTAATTCTAAAAGCGGAGATTTGATTTTTATGTAGTTGTTTTTGTAGTTAAGTAGAGATAAAAGGTGGCTACTGGAGGGTTGCATTAGATCCTAAGATCTAGGTGCAGTGCTTTCAGATCCAAAGCTCCCCACTGACGAAGGCCACAAGACAGAAACTAGTCTGGGGATATTGGGATGAGTAGGCACTAGATGGCGATTTTATGCACAAGCCTTCTGGCATCCATTAATTACTCGGGTTGGCACTGAGTGGCACTACTGTATGGAGAGTTTTGCCTGTTTTAGTTAAGATGTCTTTTAATCTGGAGACCTCAAGACAATTAAACAGTTTAAAAAACCCAACTTCTTTGGCAGATGCTAAAATAATGGTTGATTTAAGATGAATATGTAAAAATGTTCAGTCTTTCTTCAGAATTAATGTCTTCAGAACCAATCAGATTCAAAAACAGAATATATCGGTTTATTGTTATTTTTATCTTATCTTAAACTATTACCCATGACCAGATAATCCATTTGATAATCGTCAATAGTATTCTGTCTCATGGGCAGGTCCAGAGAGTAATCACATCATCACCTATTTTTCCATTCCATTATCTTCTTTGCCCTACTCTGATTCCACATAATTCTTTCCATCTCGTGTGAGAGATTATAATCTGACCCACCTGATGAGTGCTGATTCTGATGAAATAAATAATTCTTTTCATCTCTTACACCATCCAACAATGTCAATCTTTTTCATCCTTTCTTCTTGCTTTCACTCACCATTCCCTTTAAAACATTGTTTATTAAACTATACTTTCTTCATAATATTTTATCCAATCCAGTTTCTCTGTCTAATTTCCTCAATCAATCTTCTTTATTTATTTACTCTTTTCAAAACTTCATTTGTTATTTTATTTATCCAACTGAATTTTTCTATTTTTCTCCATGTCCACATTTCAAAGGCTTTTAATCTGTTCCTAATTTTATTGCTCATTGCCCATATTTTATAACCATACAATAGTACAAACCACACATAGCATTTAATTAATCTTTTTCCTAATTGTCTCTTCAAAAGTCCACATATTTTCTTTCTCTTTGATAGTAGATAAGCATAATTCAATTGTTGAAGCTACATGTTTTGTCTTTTTATATGGTAAGTGAATGGAAAAATCTGGTAGATTTTTGGATAAAGAATCTTTTGTCATCTTGAATTTCAGTGCATTTCAAAATAATAACTACACCAATTAGCACTCAATAAAACTATTAGATTTTATGGATATTTCATTATAAAATTCACCACAACTAAATTTAAGTGATGAATATCCATCATCTAAATTTACTAAATAAGTTGCAGAAAACAATATTATGTACTACCACAGTACTAATGAGCCTGTAGCATGGAAAAAATATAAAAAAGCATAAAATTGGCATGTATTGTTTTTCTGGTATGATTACACACAGGCAAAACTCTCCATATAGTAAAACCACTGTGTGCAAGCCAGAGTAATCAATGGATTCAGGAAGATTTGTGTGTAAAATCTGTATCTAGTGCCTACTCATCCAATATACCCAGACTAGTTTCTAGCTTTTGGCTTTCATCAGTGAGGAACCTTAAATCTGAGAGCATTGCAAATTAGATATTAGGGTTCTAAGATCTAGGTGCAGTGCTCTCAGATCCTAAGATCTAGATGCAGTGCTCTCAGATTTAATGCTCTTAACTGATGAAAGCCATAAGCTAGAAACTAGTCTGGGGATAATGGATAAATAAGCACTAGATAGGGATTTTATGCACAAACCTTTCTGCATTCATTTATTACTCTGGCTTGCACTGAGTGGTGCTACTGTATGGAGAGTTTTGCCTGTGTGGAAACAGCTTGTGTAAACATAAAGAATGGTGATTGTGTGATGGTTGATGGTGGGCTGGTATGTGTAAAATTAAAAATTTCATGGGAATAATTGTTCCATCCCACAAAGATATGAGCAGTAATTTTTTTATCAAATTATTGCAAACACCAAAAATTTTGTTATAGTATTAGTTTCTTTTATTAGCATGCAATGTCTTGCAGATAGAGGCATGGCCTGAATACCAGATTGATTAAGATAGAGGTTGGAAATTTCTGCTCAAATACACAATTATCATTAATATTTGCTTTTATTATATTTTAAAAGTTTTAAAAAATCCTCACTTTATTCCTAAGATTTGGTGGTTTAGTTAAGGTTATTAAATAACGTTTTTATTTTACAATCTAGAAAAAATAAATATCTTAGTATAAGTGATTGTAAAAATCACCCAAAATAAAAAGTCTTATCACGGTGTTACATAAGATTTTAAAGTGTGGTCATCATCTAATCAGTTTTCAGTTGGAACATTGCTGTTGAGTAACTTATTTAAATTGAAATCTTTTTCTCTTCATAATGTTACAAATTTAGAATCGGATGGTAATGAAAAAAGTTTTTTATTTGTTGGGATTAAGGAGCAATGAGAATCGTATAGTCATAATAAATGAACTTTTTGGTCTGCCCTACAAAATGATTTAATAAAAAATTAAAATCAATAATTTATATTTTAATTACTATTTATTTATTGATAGTAGATTCATTATTATTAAAATAAAAATTATTTATATGATTAGTCTGCTAAAAATCCAGTGATGTTTAAGCACTAAAGTGACGGATTGGGCATAATTCTTTTAATCATTGAAGTAATCTTGCTCATCACCATGTTAATTAAAAAAAAAACTGTTTTCTAAGGAGTCTGCCATTTACTATTTAAAAAGTTTGACTTTTTAAAATTATAGATATTATAAACCATTTAGATTTTTTTTTTGTTTGAACATATTTTGATACAATAGCTGGAAGTAAAAGGGTTATACTTTTTCGTAATGACTATTCAATAAAATATAACGACAGTTTATTTTATTAAATAAATATACTGTATATGAGAATTTTATATATACATTTTTATTATGAACTATACAAATATATATAAATTTCTGTTTCAGTCTTTTGTGTACTGTATCTACAAAAATTGACCCCAGGCTTTTTTGTGTCAGAAATAAGATTATTATTATTATTATTTTGCTATTTGAATAATTTTTCCCTGCAGAAAGAAAATCTTAAGGAAAATGAATATTTGTAAAAAGATATGCAGTTGTCGCAAATAAGAACGGCTAATAAAATATTTTCATCAGGATAATAAAAAAAATGATTTCGTAAATTCCGATAATAAAATAAATATTAAAAGCAATCAAAAAATTTAATTTGGCATATAATCTGTATATATTTATAGATCGATGAAGAAATTGATTTTCATATATTGATGACAACTTTATAGATTAAAATATTCATAACAAACCTATAATTTATAAGTAAAAAGATTGCTTGGTTCATCCTTTTAATGTCTGAATTATTCAAGCAGCTATAAATTTTTTATGTCGTCACCTGAGAAAATTTTTCAATATTAATAATGCATATTTTTACATCTGCATTAAAATTGCTTATCAAAATAAAAAAAAATATTAGTTCTGTTTTAATTTTTTTAAAATAAATAAGATCAGCCTTATTGTTATTAACTTGTTTTACTTCGTTTTGTTTTAAATAAAATGTTTAATAATAGTTTTAAGCCGGATAATTTTAATTAATATATACTTTAATACACAGTACAGGCTTACACACACCTGCACAGATAATGTAATATATAAAGGATTCGAACTCAGACTTTCACACGACCCTCAACTCTCCATGCCATCTCATATTGCTGACCCACCTGATCACACACATGTTGAAAAGATAAATAATCACCAATTGATGTATTTCGTGCTAAACCAGCACTCATCAGTTGGTCCAGATCAGCTTTATATTAAGATAGCCAATCTTCATACTTTAACGGACAGGCTTCAAACTACTCCAACCCACAATTCTTCAGCCGTCCATTTCATTGAAAATCTGATGATGGAACGTTCAAAGCCCAAGTTAGTACCAAGGATTAATATAGAAGAGTTTTTTTTAATAAATGATTGTCAATAAACAATGCAAACAGTAAATAGAAAAATCATATAACATATAATGATTTAAAGTGAGCACTTTTAATACAAGTTGATATTCAAACTGCAAAAATAAGTGACTAGAATAGTTTTACCTAAGTATGTTCCATAATATTTTAAAAACACAATGGCAGGTTAATAAAACCAACCAATATGTTTTCCAATTTAAAGGATCTGATATATTACCCCAGTTGTACGGCAGCTTTTACACTTGCGAGCCTCACACTGAGAATGAAATTTTACATGATCCATTATATGTTGTTTTTTTTTTTTTTTTAAGTGTCATAGCATCGGCCGGCCGCAACCCGGGCAAGTGCCTGCAAGTGCAAGGCAGTCGCGCTGACCTCTCCACCACCAATGCAAGACTAAATCCATTATATGTTGTTACCATCCTATTATAAGCATATAGGAATAGTAATAATAAAAGTTTTATCATATATATCTTCTTCATTGCTACTATCGTTATTATTTTCTGAACGTTTGATTTTTATTATCCATTTATCCATAAAACAATTTAATTTCTATTATGTACGTAAAAACAAGAAACAGGGTTTAAAAAATATTTAATTGTAAACCTTGTGACAGAAAATAAATATAATAAATGTATAATAATACTTCAGAAATATTACCAAAATCACCCGTTTCTTTATTTTTGCTGTAATATCTTATAAGATTTGAAATACCGGCATTCTTTACATACCTGGAGCTTAATTGTAAATTAAGAGGATTTGAACACAGACTTCCAAGCACCCTTCAACTACCCACACTATACCAGACCACTGATACACATGACCACACACATGTAGGAAAAATAAATAATCACCAACATACGTCTTTCGTGCTGAGCCAGCACTCATCAGTTGGTCGAGATTATCATCTCCCGCACATATCTATAATCAGCGCTCAGTTTATATTTAGAAAATCTTCACAATTTAATGGATAGGTTTCGTTCTACTCCAACCCCCAACTCTTCAGCGATCTGATGATGGAAATCCCAAATTCATGCTAATGCCAATATTATTGCCATGCCCACGTTGACATAAAGTCATGTATAGGACCTTATCCATTTAAATACATAGAAGAGGGATGGGCAGGATGCAGGCTTAATGAATGATGCCTGTATTTCAAATCTTATACATTTGAGACTGCAGGAAAGTTGAAACATAGGTGTATGTGTATATATTGTACAATAAAAGGTTTTTGTTAAAAAGTGTTCAAAGTGGTTTGGATAAATTGGATTTATACAAGATTTGAAATACAGGTATTCTTATAACTGGAACTTATATATAGAGAATTTGAACTCAGACTTTCAAGCAATCTTCAACTATCCACATTATCTCATACTACTGATACACATGACCACACACATGCAGAAAAGATAAATAATCACCAATATACATATTTTGTGCTGAACCATCACTTATCAATTGGTCCAGATTATCATCTCCCACACACATATATAATCAGTGCTCAGTTTATATTAAGATAGCAAATCTTTATACTTTAATGGACAGTCTTCAATCTACTCCAACCTCCAACTCTTCAGCCATCCATACCATTGAAAATCTAATGATGGAAAACCCAAATCCTATGCTGATGCCCTCTTCTATAGATTTAAATGGATACTGTCCTATACATGAGGGGTCAAAGTGACTTAAGGTCAACATGGGCATGGCAATAATATTGGCATCAGCATGGAAATTGGGCTTATCAGATTTTCAATGGTATGGATGGCTGAAGAGTTGGAGGTTGGAATAGAATGAAGTCTGTCCATTAAGGTGTGAATATTTTCAATCTTAATATAAACTGAGCACTGATTAAATATGTGTGCGGGAGATGATAATCTTGACCAACTGCTGAGCGCTGGCTCAGCATGAAATCTGTACATTGGTGATTATTTATTTTTTTCTAGATGTGTGTGGTTATGTGTATCAGTAGTATGATATAGCGTGGATAGGTGAAGGGTGCTTGAATGTCTTTGTCCAAATCTCCTATATTTACAATTAAGCTCCAGGTATATGAAGAATGCCTGTATTTCAAATCTTGGATGGCTGAAGAGTTGGAGGTTGGAGTAGATTGAAGCCTGTCCATTAAAGTATAAAGATTTGCTACCTTAATATAAAATGAGCACTGATTACATATATGTGTGGGAGATAATAATCTGGACCAACTGATGAGTGCTCGTTCAGCATGAAATATGTATATTGGTGATTATTTATCTTTTCTACAAGTGTGTGGTCATGTATATCAGTAGTATGAGATAGTGTGGATAGTTGAAGGTTGCTTGAAAGTCTGAGTTCAAATCCTCATAGATCTGTTGATTTGTACATCTTCTTTAGCCTGTTTTAGACAATATATATATCAGCATTAGAAACATATTAATGCAAAGAATAAAACTCTGAGAGTGAGTAAGAGTTATGAGAGCAATATAAGCAATGTTCTGTTATGATGTGCTGCTTATACAAAGTGGATTGGAATGTAATTAAGCAAGAGTTTAAACACAAAAATGGTCAGATACACAATAATGGGTTGAACAGTTTTCATGTATTTTTTAATAGTGTTTAGTTTTCTGTTTTGCAATTAAAATTAATTATCCAACATAGGAACTTCTCAAAATTTTCATGATCCCCAACAATTTTCTGTGACATCTTGAGCAGTCATGACCCATAAGTTGTGGAATGCTGTACTATGACATCAACTATTGTGAAATCACATCTTTAGTGGATTGGGCATATGAAATAAATGAACAATACTTCACAGAATCAAATACTCTCCATACAGTAGCACCACTCAGTGCAAGCCAGAGTAATCAACGGGTGTAGGAAGGTTTGTGCCTAAAATCCCTAACTAGTGCCTATTCACAGACCTTCCTGCATCCATTGATTACTTTGACTTGCACTGAGTAGCACTATAGTATGGAGAGTTTTGCCTCTGTGTACACAATTTATGGTAAGCAGAAAGAATGGTGTCATGTGATGTTTAGTGGTTTAATATAAGACTTCATAAATAATATTTTATGGTAAACCTGAGTATGGTTTTTATGGGAAAAGCAAACCCTCTTTATATTATAAAAATTATCTCAAAGACCTTCTAAAGATATGAAATACTGATTGCTTTCATTGGAAAAAAAATTATGGCCAATGATAGGAACATTGGAAAGTTACAGTTAGACATGAGGATTGAAATATTTCAGAAAGAATATTATTGTAGAAGTTAAAAGTCAGTGTCATAAAGTATCAAATAAATAAAATAGTGGATTAGAATGATCTTTAAGTGGACATACTTAAGATTCACAAATTGGTTTGTATTATTATTATCATCATCTTCATTATCAACATCATCATCATTACTATTATCATCATTATCACCATCATCATCATATGGTATTATTATCCTCATTATTATTATTATTATTATTATTATTATTATTATTATTATTATTATTATTATCATCATCATCATCATCATTATCATCATACATTATTATTACCCTCATTATCATCATCATCAATATTATCATCAATACTATTATCATTATCATCAAGATCATCATCGTCATTAATATTACTATGTTTCAAAAGGAAATTTTATGAATGACTAAAGGGTTATGTTTACTTTGAGCCACTCCGGTAGATATGTTTACATTGCAAGTGAAAGGAGAAAGAAATTGTGCATACATAAAGAAAACTGGGGGGGGGGGTACTTGATTAGTGTTGTGGTTGTTTATAGTATTTTTACAGGACTATACGTGATGGAATAGGAATGGAGACTACAATATTCATTTGCTAATTTACATTTGGATGTATTTTATACAATTACCTTTGATTAACTTTGGGGGTGAGGGGTGCAGATACGTATGCATGTTGTTTTTTTCAATTCCTTAGTGATATATAATTTGAGTTCTAAAGACCCTGTGTCATTGCTATTAGATGACAAACAGCAATGTATTTGTTGTGTTGCTGGTTTTAGTATGCTTTTCAGTATTTAAGTATCGAGTATGTTGTTGCAGTCCTTGAGATCAATGATATGTGGTCAGATGAAAATTATCTATATTTCAGTTGTTGGTTAATGGCACAACTTTCTGTGGGAATGCTTGTTGATGACATGGATTGGTAGGAGCATGGTGGCCAGTTAGAGGATTGATTGCTGTGTTATAAGTGACCAAATTGCTGCAAAGATGTTAGGATGCACAATTTAATTATCTTTGGCTCTTAATTTTGTGAGTTTGATATTAAATGTTCATAGATGACACATTGTATTGTTTCTTAAGCTAAATGTGCAATTAATGCATTAATATGCCTAGAGCACAATGGAGACTGTATGGATTGATGGAACAGAATCTTTGTGATATGAATCAATGATTGTCAGAGGGGTGATGGTTGATTGTCTATAGGCTCTTATGATGTTATAATGAATTCTGTCCAGTGCTGAACAGTGATAAAATAGATGTTAATGTGTTTTTTCTGCTCTATGGCATAGGGAGCAAAAGGGTCAACATGGTGGTATACAGCCAGTGGTATTTCAGAAAATATTAAGTGGGCAGGGCATGTTGTTGTTGTTGTTATTATTATTATTATTATTATTATTATTATTATTATTATTATTATTATTATTATTATTATTATTATTATTATTATTATTATTATTATTATTATTATTATTATTATTATTATTATTATTATTATTATTATTATTATTATTATTATTATTATTATTATTATTATTATTATTATTATTATTATTATTATTATTATTATTATTATTATTATATATAAACTTAACATAATGGGAATTAGTTCTCATTTAATTGCATGGTTTATTAATTATTTGGAAAACAGATGTTCTTACATTTGTATAGATAAAATTAACTCTGTTATTCAAAAATAAAATTGGGGTTCCTCAAGGTGGAATATCAGCATCTTTACTTTTTAATATCTTCAGATGTGATCTTGATCAAAACATTAAAAAAAGTATGATACTTGCCTATGCATGTGATTGTAAATAATTTAAAAAGATTAGCACATATGATGATCATATTGATCTTCAAAAAGATATTGTTTATTTCAAAGAAAGGTGTTAATTTAATAATATAAATATAAGTAAAACATGTATTGTCTCTTACACCAATAAAACAGATAGATCTGTTTGTCATTATAAGATTGAGGAAGATGTTATTATATAAAAAGAAGTTTCTGATCTAGGAATTATATTTTGTAATCAATTTTCCTTTTAATGAGCATATAAAATATAATTAAGGCATATAGACGATATGGTGTATTATGAGATTTGGCAGAGACTTATCTCCTTATATAAAGTACATGTTATTCTGTTCTCTTGTACCTTTATTGAAGTATGGATCTTCTATATGGAATTTGAATTTGGCTTACATTGAGTCTAAAATTTCTAATGTAGAGAAAAGATTTATTAAACTAATAAAGGGAGAAAAAATAAATCTTAAAACAATACTAACTGAAAGAAGACTAAATAAAGATATGATATTGTCTTAAAAAAGGTAATTGATGGAAAAATGTATGTTAATGAGTGTATATCTAAAATTGAATTAGAGCGTTTTTTCATTTGTTAAGGGATGTGTACACTTTTAATATTAAAAAAAGTAAAAATTCTTTTTTAAACAAATCTGTCATTAATAGATTGCAAAAGTTATATAATCAAAAATTCAATAACATTGATATTTTTTGCGATTACTTTATAAATACAGTAATATTAAAAAGAAATTGAATTTACTGTAGCTAACATTTATTTATATAGGTAGATAATATGTATTTATATATTTCTTTTATATGTTGATTATGATTTATAATTTTCTTTATTGTATATTTTTGTTAAAATGTTACTATATTGAATAATGTTTTGTTTATTGTATATTTATTTTGTAATTATTAGTAATGTATGAATATTTACTTATAAATGTAAATTTATTAATATAAAGGGCTGAAAATCTTGAAATTGTTAGATATAAGCAACTGTTCCAATCTAACAATTTCAAGATTTCCAGCGCTTTATAATAATAGATTTAATCCTATTCTCTTCTTTATATTATCAATATTTCCATTAGAAAATAAACCTTTAATAATATCTCTAGGATAATCATTTATAAAACATTCTTGCTTTATCATATTAATCTCACTTCTAAAGGAATTATTATTTGAGCATAGTTTATTTGCTCTTTGAATTCTGTTATTGATATTTATTTCACTATGATTATCAATATTCGATAACCAATTATTTAATAAACCAAAGGATGTTTTCTTTTTATATACAGAAGTCTTTATTATAACATTATTATTATTTAATCCAATAAACATCACATGACCACCACCTCTTATGCTTGTGTATAACTGTTGTTAAAACAGGCAAAACTCACTACATGTATTGCCACACACAGCAAGCTAGAGTAATCAATGGATTACTATTATTACCAGTTTTTTTATTAATCTTAACATCCATATATTCAATAATATTAATATTTTCTTTTTCATAGTATATTTAATTTTTTCCTCTTTACTATTAATATATATTTTTTTAAAATGTTTGTCTTTCTTTTA
Organism: Epiperipatus broadwayi; assembly: GCA_028023455.1. Classification (NCBI taxonomy): domain Eukaryota; kingdom Metazoa; phylum Onychophora; class Udeonychophora; order Euonychophora; family Peripatidae; genus Epiperipatus; species Epiperipatus broadwayi. Next base: position 642,574 of record JAQFVV010006208.1, read on the forward strand.
TTTCCATTAAATGCCATAAAATAATCATCAACATACTTTACATAAAAAAATTGGTTTATTATTACTACTAACAAAATATTGTTTTTTCAAAATTGTACATATATGTATATAATCAATAAAGCAAGTCATATATAATGTGACATTGCTTTTATAAGCTTGTATTTACAAAAATGTAATACAGAGAGCGTACCAATAGCTCAAATAGGCTCTTAATTGATAAGTGTGGTAAGAGAAAATATTTAAAACCTCTATCTGGAACATTCCTATCCACAGACCAATTAGTTTTGAGCATATGGCTCACCTCAGCGAGGAGCTAGAATATTCAGACACTAGATCTATAATACCAACTCAAAACCCACCATTTATTTCATATGTAATATTCAAGTAGAAGCTCTGAAGTTTTCATGCATGAAAATGTCTTTTACTCCAGCTATCTAACTTAAATATCTATATGGCACTGAACCAAATTCAGATATACCATATATTAATAGCATCAGCATAACCAAAGCCATAAAGGTAAAATTATAATAATCAATAAAGCAAGTCATCTATAACATGACATTACTTTTATAAGCTTGTATTTACAAAAATGTAATACAGAGAGTGTATCAACAGCTCAAACAAGCTCTTAATTGATAAGTGCAGTAATAGAAAATATTTAAAATCTTTATCCAGAACATTCCTACCCTCAGACCAATTGGTTTTGAGCTTATGGTTCACCTCAGTGAGGAGCTAGAATATTCAGACACTAGATCTAAAATACCAACTCAAAACCCACCATTTATTTCATCTGTAATATTTAAGTAGAAACTCTGAAGTTTTTGGACATGAAAATGTCTTTTACTCCAGCAATCTAACTTAAATAGCTTATCAATTAAGAGCTTGTTTGAGCTATTGGTACGTTCCCTGTATTATAGATGTATTTTTATTCCTAGTTACCTTGACAAAGATTATATTGTAAAATAATCAAAACATTGGTGGTTGATTATACTTTTATAATAACCATATATAAAAACAAAATTGAACAAAATGTTTGGTATATTGATTTGTATTTATATTTATTGAAATACTGTACTATTTTTGAAACGAAAAAGTATGTATATAATATTTTAAATTTGTTGAGATGACATTAACTTGAATGTTAATTGTTTTTACAAAGAATATGTATGTGTAAATATGGATATTCCAAATAAATTTTGTAATAATAAAGCTTTGGAAAATAATATCAATACTAATGGATATACTAAGAGAAGATTTATTAATAATTTAAAAGAACAATTTTATGGAGATTTTACAATTAAAAAAATGTATTGATGTGATAAACAGATGGATGAAATGCAAATTGAAAATTATAAAAATAACATTGGATATAAAAAAAAAAATTTAAATGTTTGATTAATAATATAATTCCTAAATTTGCAAAAAGAATATGTTTAAAAAAATGATAGTAATATCAATGACTATACACGCCGCTTGAAGGCGCTGGTGCTAATGAAAAACAGTGAAATATAACGTTACCTGGCCGCGACCGTTTAAGAACTAATTGACCTTTAATGTAAATTATGATTTGGCATATAGAAAAAAGTTTGAGTTATTAAAAATTGTCAAGAGTGTATATAATAGTTTAATAAGATTAATTACAATTAAGGAAACATGTGAATTAAAATATATTTTTATTAATAAAGTATTGTATTTTTACAAAAAGCGTTTTAAAAAGGCATTGTAAAAGATTTAATGATTTATTGTTTAATAAAAATAATAAGGTATTAATTAGTAGATACGAAAATCAAAAAGAGGGGAAAGAAAGTATTGTTATTAATTTAATTAATAAATTTTTTAGTGATGAAGAGATGAATGTCTTGAAAAGGGGTTTGAATTATGAACCAATACGTAATTGTAATATTAAAAAGCAAATAATTGAAATTAAGGCAAAGCTGCAATTAAGTGAATATAAATGTAATAATAATATAATTGATAACATTAAAAATAAGGATTTTTTATTAAATGAATTGAGATTTGAAATTAAGAATTTGGAATTTGATTTAAAAAATAAGAATAATAGAAAAAATAAGAATAATTCTAAGTATAATGAATGGAATATTATTAGAGATATACCTGATAAATATATAGGTATTCTTTATGTTTAAAGAGTGATAAAACTTCAAGTGTAGTTATTTTAAATAAGATCGAATATAATAAAAAAAAGTGTTAAAGTTATTAAAGGAAAAGTATTTCGAAAAAATTAATAAAGATGGGAGTATGTTAGTAAATAAAAAGTTTAATAAAATATTAACAATAATGAATGAAAAAGTTTATATGGAAAAATCACATATGTTTAAATTAAAAATAATGGATATAAAAGGTGCAAAAATTTATGAATTATCTAAAATTCATAAACCAGGATTTTCAATGAGGTCAATTATTAGTAGTTTTAATACTTAAAATATTTTAAAATGGATTTATAGAATGATTTTAAAAAAATATATACCAAATATCTAAATGATAAAGATATACCAGATTTGTATTTTTATATTGGACTATTTCCATCATCTAATATGAGTATTGAATATCTTTAGAAAAATTTAACTTTAATTTAAATATTCCAAATACATTCAACTGTTAATAATAGCACATAAAACAGGTTATTATACGCACAATGTTTCGAGAGGTATTATTCTCCCTTCTTCAGGTGTTGCTGGCCTGACCAGTGACAGTAATAGCATGGAATTTGAAACTGGACCTTTAGATTCTTGAGTCTTGAATTTTTAAGTTAATGCTCTAACCAACTGAGCTATCCTTCTTAAAAAATGCAATAACCAAGAATCTAAGGGTCCAGATTCAAATCCCATGCTAAGACTGTAACACCTGAAGAAGAGGGGAAAATAATACCTCTCGAAATATTGTGCATATACTAACCTGTATCGTTGAATATATTTGGATTATTTAAATAAAGTTAAAATTTTCTAAAGACATTCAATACTCATATTAGATGACAGAAATAATCCAATATAAAAATACAACTAGAACACCATCATCACAAACCTTCAGGAAAACACCATGTTCCAGATGATTGGAAGAGAAGTAAATTAATCATAAACTAATGGTACTTCTAGCAATATGTCCAGCCCAACTCCACTTCTATCCATTAATTATTTCAATGGTATCAGTAATACCTGTTTGTTATCTTAAATGTATATTGCATTTTCAATTCCTTCTTGTTACTCCTAATATGCATATCTCCATACTTCTTTCAGTAGTCTGAAGTTTCTGTATTGCTCTTCTATTAAGTGTCCATGTCTCAGATCCATAAGCAAGAGCTGGTAAAACACATTTATTAAAAACTTTCATTTTCAAATACATAGGCATATTTCCTTTTAGTATCAATTTATTTCTACCAAAAGCACTCCAACCAAGTTTAATTCTATGATTAATTTCATCCTGTATGTTTCCATCTGTATTAATAATCTGATAAAGATATTTGTAGTCATTAACTTCTTCTAACTCATCATTATCAAGTCCATTGAACATTAATGTTTATCTTTAGTGCTACTTTCTTACTTTCATCTGATAACGCTTGCAACATTTCTTGAAGCTCGGAAGCATTATTTGTGAAAACAACTACATCATCTGAAAAATCTAAATGACTTAAATAATCTCCATTTATTTTCACTCCTTTAGCTTCCCATTTTAATCCAGAAAATACTTCTTGCAGTACTGCAGTAAAATGTTTTGGAGATATGGAGTCACTCTGTCTTATACACTTCTCAATGTTATCTTTCCTAATATCATTATATAATATAATTGTTGTTATAGCATTTTTATAAATATTCTTCAGAATATGGCATATCCTGGGTCTATACCTTGATGATCCAATGCTTTAATCACTGAAAAAATGCTTTTAGAATTAAATGCTGTTTCATAATCTACCAATCCAAAGCATAACAGCAATTCATATTCATTGGTCCTTTCTATAACTTCTTTTAGTACCTGGATATGATCTATTGTACTAAAAACACTTTGAAATCCAGACTGATATGTCATTCTAATATCTTCTTTATCACCTGATCAACATCTCTTATGCTAGCACATAACTGTTATTAAACAGGCAAACCTCTCCATACAGTAGTGCCACCCTGTGCCAACCAGAGTAATCAATGGAAATCCTAAGATCTAGATGCAGTGCTCTCAGATCCAAGGCTCCTCACTGACGAAGGCCACAAGCCAGAAACTAGTCTGGGGATATTGGATGAGTAGGCACTAGATAGGGATTTTATGCACAAGCCTTTTGGCATCCATTGATTACTCTTGTTGTCACAGGGTGGCACTACTGTATGGAGAGTTTTGCCTGTTTAATCTTCTTTACCACCTTTTTAAATATTAATATCAATACTACATTTTTCCAATCATCTGGTACATCTTAATCATTTAGATATTTGGTATGCAACTTTGCCAAAAAATGTTCTATTTCTTTACCCGCTTCTTTTAATATTATTCCGTCATTACTTGGAATTTTTCCCTTCAACATAAATTTAATTGCATGTCTCATTTCTTCATTTAACATCCTGAGCAATTTAGAATATATAAGAGATGTAGGAGGTACTTGTTCTTTATTACCATATAATTCTTGATAGAACTCTTCTACCCACTTTATGATGTCATCTCTCTTTTTAGTAATAGAGCAATCTTTTTTTTCTTACTGCAAATATAAGTTTCCTACCAGTACCAAAATATTGTTTATACTTTTGATTCTTTTATTCTCTTCTACACCTTTTCTTTCTAAAACAGGCAAAACTCTCCATAGAGTAGTGCCACTCAGTGCCAACCAGAGTAATCAATGGATGCCAGAAGGCTTGTGCATAAAATCCCTATCTAGTGCCTATTCATCCAAAATCCCCAGACTAGTTTCTGGCTTGTGGCCTTCATCAGTGAGGAGCTTTGGATCTGAGAGCACTGCATCTAGTCTGGGGATATTGGATGAGTAGACACTAGATAGGGATTTTATGCACAAGCCTTCTGGCATCCATTGATTACTCTGATTGGCACTGAATGGCACTACTGTATGGAGAGGTATGCCTGTTTTAATAACAGTAATGTACTAGCATAGAAATGGTGATCATGTGATGTGGTTTAACCTTTTCTTTCTAGTTCACATTATCTTTTTTACAAAATTTGAGATATTCAATCCTTCTTAATGTATCATTTTTATATATCTTCATATTCCTTCTTTTCTTCATAAATTCTCTAGTCTCAGTAGAAATTTTATTGGTCAATTGCTGCTTTTTCCTACCAGCTATCTTTGTTGCAGTTTTTAAAAGTGTATCAGTTATTTTCCTATTAATTTCATTTAAATCTGAATCATGTTCAAAATCTACTAATACTTGAAACCAATTTCTAATTTAAATTCATTAGAATGTTTCTGAAGATTATAAATATTAATTGTAAATATTGTCTTTCTTAATAATTATTATCTCTCTACTTTTTCATTAACATGCATCGATGATCACTTCCCACTTCCTTTGTTGAATTTATTAAGAACATTACAATCTTGAAATATGTATTTTCTGTTAGTCAAAATATAATCCAATTCTGCTGTACCTTCATTTGAATGCTTCCATGTCCATTTCCTTTTAACATTTTTCTCAAAAAATGAATTCATAATATAAAGGTTTCCTTTTTCTGCAAACTCCACAAGTTTATATCCTTTCTCATTTCTATTACCATAACCAAATTTACCTACAGCATTTTTATCTATCATTTGTTTACCAATCTTAGCATTAAAATCTCCCATAACAATTTTAAAATATTGTTTAGTTCGATCAAAAGCCTTTTGTACATCCATATAAAGATCTTCTACTACTTATCACTGTGAGAATGTTTTGGGGCTTAAACCTGAATTATATGCATTTGCCATCTGCTATTACATTGAATAACTAATCTTGCTACTCTGTTTGATACACTATCAATCTTCACAATGTTGTTTTTCCACTTTTTATTTATAATAATTCCTACTCCACTTGTACTTCCAATATTTCTGCCTTTGTAGTAGAATACATGTCCATTTTTTAAATCAATTGTCTCTTGACTTTTTCTTCTAACTTCACAAACTACAATAATGTCTCATTTAATATGAGACAGTTTTTTTTCGAATTTTCCAATCTTCCTTCACTTGAAAATGACCTACAATTGTACGTACCTAAATAATAAAGTTTAAATTCTGTATTATAATATATATATACAAATATTTTTAACAACAAAACAAAACATGCCTAGAAAATAACATAAGAGATAGAATATTCATTTTAAGTTCTTAGTTGATCTTGCTGTGATTAATATCTTTCATTAAAGATAAATTTTACAATTCCTTTTTTTATTTTTTTCCTACAATATAATTAATTATTAAACCACTAAACATCACATGATCATTTCTTATGCTTACACAGACTGCTAAAACAGTGACGAAATCTCCATACAGTAGAGCACCACTCAGTCAAGCCATAGTAATCAATGGATGCAAGAAGGTTTGTGCTTAAATTTCTATTTAGTGCATATTCATTCAATATCTCAGATGAGTTTCCAGCTTGTGGCTTATATCAGTGAGGAATCTTGAATTATAGCTTTATAATTAACTAAAAAGGTAAAAGTTTTGATTGCTGAATGGTTGCATTTAATTAACTAAAAAGGTAAAAGATGGCTGCTGAAAGATTGCATTAGATCTTAAGATTCAGGTGCAGTGCTCTTAGATCCAAGGTTCCTCCCTGATGAAAGCCACAAGCTAGACGCTAGTTTGGATATTGGATGATTAAACATTGTAAAGGGATTTTATGCAAAACCCTTCTTAATTCAATGATTACTATGGCTTGCACTAAGTGGCACTACTGTATGGAAAATTTTTCACTGCTTTCACTACTTGTGTAAGCAGATGAAATGGTGATCATGTGATGTTTAGTGATTTAATACCATTCTTAACCATGAAATGATGGTGACTATGGTTATTAAAAAAACGAATGACACCAAAATGTGTAGGTACTGAACTGGGTTCAGACCTTTATGACTATACAAGCAAATGAGCTTGAATTAAAAACATCTATTTTCATTTTGGACTTACAGCTTTATAGTTAACTTTAAAAAGGTAAATGGTAGCTGCTGAAGAATTGCATTAGATCCTAAGATCTAGGTGCAGTGCTCTCAGATTTAAGGCTCCTCACTGATGAAAGCCACAGCTAGAAACTAGTCTGGGGATATTGGATGAGTAGGCACTACATAGGGATTTTATGCACAATCTTCTTGCATCCATTGAATATTATGGCTTGCAATGGATGACACTACTTTATGGAAAGTTTGTCACAGAATTAATTATTGCAGGGATCAAAAGAAAGATGAAATGTTGGCCAACAAAGCCAAATATTGTATTTCATGCAAACAGACTTTTCTTTCTTTTATCTTTGCTTTTTCTTTCAATCGTTTTTTTTTATTTTCTTTTCTTTTTTCCATATTGTTTCAGTCAATTAGTAAAGTCTTGATAGTTAGGAACCTCTTATGTTATTGGTCATCTTTTTTAATTAACTATAATAACGGTAGTATGTGTCAATATCTTTAAATTCTCACACCAATCTTTTTCCTTTGTGCGTGTGTGTGTGTGTTGTTTAATTTTTTAACTTCGTTTTTTACTTCTATATGATGCGGAGAAGAGAAGCTAAAGATAGAAAAAGATGGATTGAACTTGGAGAGACCTTCATCCTGCAGTGGATTGATAATGGTTGTTGTTGTTGATGATGATGATGATGATATAAAATCCCATTCAAGTTTATAAATAGCAGCCAGTGATGGTGAATATATACAGTTTATTATTTTTAATAATATTTATAAGTAATATATATAATAATCGTAGTAAACTGTCAAAGGACAGCTCTTTTTTTTTTTAACAACAGAACTGCCTTTTATGGAAATGTTTTCATGCTTCAACAGACAGAAATTTTTGCTCATTTATGTGAAAACAAATTTCAGGGAAAAAATTTATCAGGATAAGGTGATAGAGATCAAAAGAATTAAATGTTAATTTTGAAAATCAGAATACCTGTCAAAACATCCTGTCAAATTTGCCTGCATATTTTTTACCAAATGAGTTCAACCGTGAGCTGTCAGAAGAGGGTTAAGTTGATGGAAGCCATTTGTACTGCTTTTAAGGGAAAGCTTCGAAATTATTCATAACTGACAAAAGTTGAGTGTATTTTAGTAAATAATTTCTTAGAATCTTTTCACTCTTTTTTATTTCTTATCTAGGAGAACTTTAATATTTTAGGAAAAGACACTTCTGAAATATCTAGCCTGTAAGGATTCATTTTTTCTTCAACCTAAATCTCACTCAACAAATCATCTAATTCTCTAAGGACTCCTAACCCCCTTTCTTTAAAAAAAATCAGTAGACATTTCTCAGCAGCACACCAGGGCATTGTGAAGTGTCTTATATACTCAAGTTCAGAACAATAAATTTATTTTTACAGAAGAATTAGATTTTTAAAAAATAAAATCATTTAAATTAAATGCCATTAATGTAATATGTACTGAAAGCATAAGCCAGGTTGTTTTTTCACTAAAACGCAATGGATTCTTATATTAGTGTCTCAAACTGTCCAATTTCAATTACATATAAATTTATAATTATAAATATAGGATAAAAGCTTTTTTACAATTTGTTTTATTTTATGTGCTTAGCTGACTTTCGACTCATACAAGTCATAGACGTAGCATAAATTGTAAATTAAGAGTGGGTGTGTTCTTGTTGTTATTGCTCATTTGCACAACATTTAAATATGAGCTTTAATTAGGAGAACAGGCCATCTTTTTGGGAGGGACACGCATGATATTTTTTTATTGAGATAATATTTTTTCATATGTCAAATGCGTTGACCGGGAAGCGAACCCGGGCCGGTTGTTTGGAAGGCGGCGCTATGCTAACCACTAGGCCATCAGGTCACTTGATATGTGCCACATCTCTAATTTTTCATTTAAAGTTATTATGTTCAGTGCACACTATGAGAATAGATGATGGCATGAAAGGATGATCTGATTCAGAAAAATGTTCAAAAATATTGAATGTGTATCTGTATTAATTCTAACATTATTATATAGGTATGTGCGTTGAGTTATATGTGTAAATAGGTTAGACCAAGATTCCCATAGTAAACTGATGGGCAGATAGGTTTCTGGCATTTAATTATACAAATGATTTAAGAGTGGAAATTAGTTGGTAATGTATCCTTTGGGTTGTTGAGTGGCCGATGCAGTGGGAATGCAGTAGAGTGCGCTAATGGGTAGGGGTAATAATGTTAGTAATGTGATGCGTTATGTAAGGTATGTAGGGAAGGGACATCCAGGGTTTGGTATCAGTGGGGGTGTCGTACTTTTGTTCATCCTTTCACGCCGTCATCTGTTGCCATAATGTATACTGAATGTAATGACTCTCATGTGTCAAAGCATCGGCCGGGAAGCAAACCCGCAAACTCGGGACAACTTCTTGTAAGGCAGCTATGCTGACCACTCGACCGGAAATGCTTGACAGAATGTAATGACTTTAAGTGAAAAATTAAAGAGGCATGGTACATATCAGGTGACAAAAATGTCATCAATAAAAAAGAATTATGTGTGCCCCTCTATAAAAAAAAAGCCTATTCTTCCTAATTAAAGCTCATATTTAAATTTTATGTAAATGAGCACTAACAACATATATACTACCATTCCTAATTTAGAGTTGGAAGTTGGAGTAGACAGAAGCCTGTCCATTAAAGTATAAAGCTTTGCTATCTTAATATAAACAGCACTGATTATATATGTGTGTGTGAGGTGATAATCTGGACCAACTGATGAGTGCTGGTTCAGCACGAAATACATATATTGGTGATTATATTTTCTACATGTGTGTGGTCATGTGTACCAGTAGTATGAGATAGTGTAGACAGTTGAAGGTTGCTTCAAAGTCTGAGTTCAAATCCCTTATATTTACAATTTATGCTACTCCCAATTTCATAGGAGTCTCAAGTTCGTTAAGCACATAAAAAAAAAACAACTGTACGAAAGCTTTTTTTCATACGGTTATCATATATTTATAATTACAATAATTTGAGTTAAAGTGTATAATTTTATAAGTATATGAATTTATAATTTTGATTTAGTTAATTATTGGTAACTAATTCAAAACAAAAATATAAACTTTCTGTAATAAATAGCAAATTTGTAAAAACGTAACACCATATTTGCATTAGCATTTTATAAGTCTGTTTATTAAAAAATAAAAATAAGAACTGACGTAAGATGTTTGAGCATAGATCGTTACAGGTTGATCTTTGATTCGGGAATTTTTAGTCTATTACTCCGGTATTCAGTAAAATAGCTTTTAGTGATGCAGAAAGTAAATAGAAATTATATAATTATATTTATATAATCTTTAACTCAATATTTTCTGTTCTTAACTCTATGTAAAAATATTTACGAGATTTTTTATGTGTAGTACATATAATTATGGAAGAATATAGGTTTATACATGACATAGGCTATAAAGTTGGTAACTATTGAAATCATTTTATATATAAATAGATTAAATAGATGTTAAAGTATTTCCTCTAATTATAAAAACGAATAGTTAAGAGTAATTATATTCTATTAAAACAGGCAAAACTCACTATACATATTGCCACTCACAGCAAGCTAGAGTAATCAATGTATGCCAGAAGGCTTGTGCATAAAATCCCCATCTACTGCCTACCCATCCAATATCTCCTGATTAGTTTCTGGCTTGTGGCCTTCATCAGTGAGGAGCCTCCATTGATTACTCTAGCTTGCTGTGAGTGGCAATACGTATAGTGAGTTTTGCCTGTTCTAATAACAGTTATAAGCAAGCATAAGAAATGGTGATCATGTGATGTGAATTATATTCTATGTTTTAATATAACTTAATGCATTTATAATACATTTCTGGAATTTGTTCAATTAATATATACTATGGTCAATTGATTATTCTAAGGAGTCTCTAGATCTTTGTGACCTAAAGGACATTAATTACTAGTAGCAGCTGAGCACATTGTATAAATTTTTGGTTAAATGTCTTCACCAGAAAATTATAATCTTTCTATATAGATGTCAATGGATAACACCTAATAAAGAGTGATGATTTGATGTAAGAAATTGTAGATGGTAAATCTATTGATGGTCTTTGGTTGGATGTTGGCCATATATACCAACTCTTGAAAGACCATTACATAGAAATTTCTTTACTTTGGTATCCTACACGAGGCCTGATTACGAAAGGTAAACATGCTCTGAGATATCAAATTTCCAGTTGGCATATGCTTATAAATTTATAAGTGCCATAGCCAGAAGTTGTAATTTTAAAATTACCAGTGAAAAAAAATACATTCTGAAAGAGTGAAGATGTGGTTGGAGGTTATAAGGAAAGAAGAAACATTTCTAAAAAATTTGGAGATATACTTGTGGAGGAGTTCTTTATGAAAAATATTAAAAAGCACAGAAATAGAAATTTTATAAAGGAACCAATAAAAAAGCAAAGGTAGAGAATATTAAGATGAAAGAAGAAAAACAAGTGGAATATGTCCAGAATCTAAGATATTATGGGATGGGAAGAGAACAGCTCTAAGGTGACCTTGAGTGAACAGAAATAGTTATATGAAGAGATAATCACTTAGAAAAGCAAAACCAAGAGAGAAAAGAAAAAATATGCTTTAGTGATTTAATGCATCAAATATTGCAAAAAAAAGGTTGAATGAAGTCAGCAAATAATGGAAAAAAACAAAAAAAAATTTGAACATAGCGAAATTTTGGCAAAGTTATTAAGAAATAAAATAAAGTCAATTTGTAATGAAACAAATTAGCAAGAATTTCTGCATAGAAGAGTTAGAAAAGAATAATAGAAAACATTAATAAAATATGGGGGGAAAAAGAATAATTTTTAAAAACACAAAAAATGATAGTGATGAAGTTTGTGAATTTGATATAGATTCTATTGAAGAACCTAAATAAGACAACAAGAATATGATTGATGAGAAAGTAGTAAAAAAATGAAGCATTATATATGGAACAAGGCCTCATGGACAGAGAACAAATGAGAATTTGAGTATAGACGAAGAGACAACAGTAGATATGTTAGCTGGTTCAAAGGTTTGTAATGATACCATACAAGATAAAACAGCCATAGATATCTATAACTCTACATACAAACATAGAAAAACAATTTTAAATATGAAATAATGTAAGTTGTTTTAGTTGAAAGCATGTGGGAACATGAGAGCAACATAAAGAAAATGATGAAGACTAATCAAGAACTAAGAAGAACAAAAAATTAGGAGGAATAAGCTATAGAAAGCTTAATTTAGTTAAGAGTGTTTATGAAACTTGGGCATATTGTATTACAAGAAAGTATGCAAGGCACAAATGAAGTAAAGATCAATATTGATGTTACCAATAAATATAACATAGATACATATTCTACATTATTAATTAAAGAAGTAAAAACAAGTAAATCAAAAATGATAATGGAAATGACCCTTATGATAGAGATGAGGATTTTATATTACTGGTTAAAAATTTAGATGAGAACAATAAGGATCATGATCTTAATAGATATGGTACAGACAAAGAACAATGATTAATAAAACATCTTACTGGGAAATTCCAAGAAACAAATCATCAATAAAAAGGTTGAGATAGATCTTATAGATAATGATCCAAAGAAGTTGATCTGTGACAAAAAAACCAGTTCAGAGAACAAAACTTGCAGCCAAGGAATGCCTAACAAAGCAGAGCATAAACATGTAAATATAAGTGAAAATTTCCAAAGTATTGTAAATAATGAAATTTATAAAACTTGAGTTAAAAGAAACAATAGGAAAAATTGTGTGTACCCATGATTCAAAAGATCAGCATTATGAAAATTGTGAAAATAGTAATAAAAAAGGGTCAGCAAACAAGCCAAGAATCAATAAACTCCATAAAATGACTTTACTTAAAGAAGAATGGATGTATCACCATGATGTGTCAAAACCAACTTTAGGATCCTAAAGCAAGGACTGCAAGGTAAGGAGACTAAAACATTACTAAATAATAATAAAAAGAATTGTATTGGAGATCTATTGACAGAATCTTGGGAAAAGGGATTGAAAATATGGAATGATAGATGGAACAGGAATAAGGGGAAATTTGAAATGAAAATATTCAAGATTATTTAAGTCATTGGCAGTAAAGTGAATAATTTTAGGTTCAAACATTAGATTGCATATTAGTAAAATAGTACAGCCAAGGAATGTTACATTCTAATTTAACACATATGTAGGCATACACATACATTAGATATAACAAAATGTATTTGTGTTTAAATAAAAATACTCTTATTTTAAATTTAAATAAAAATTCTTTTATTTTAAGTTAAACAAAAATGTTTTTAATTTAAGACAGAAATTTTTTTTTTAAAAGGTTTTTTTTTTTTTTAGGAGTTTAATCTTTTATTAAGGTAAGCCTTTGAGTAGTAGTTTGTGACCTTTTCCTGTTAACCTTAAGGAATTGAGCAGAATGTGAATTGTAAAGCCTAAAAATTTATAAGGAGGGACACTGTAAATAAAAGATATCTGTTTGCCAGTAAGGATACAGAGAAAGCTTAAATATAATGTTTTATTATGCAAAGTAATTTGGAGAGATATTTTTGAAAGGAAGAAAGATTACTAAGTCATTCATATATTAAATACGTCTGACTGATTGTTTTATGAGAAGTATGTATATACCAATTATTTTGTTTTTTATTCCAAATAAAAGTGAGTTAATATATTCCATGAAAAATAAATAACTGAGAAGAGAACACTGAAAAATGAAATTGTGACTGGGGAACTGAGAAGATAACTTTCCATTTAAAGTAAGATCTATATCACTATTGATTCTCAATTTTGTCCAGTGTATATAACAAAGGTATTGGTATTTTGCATTGATGGCACTTCCAGAAGTTTATTTATTGGCAAAGAATTAAAAGCAACCTTAATGTCCAATTGAATGATAATAAGACCTATCTCCTTGGCTTACATTGGGTTATCAGTTATCATCCTAAATAATGTTACTGCTTCAGATGTGGAATTTCCTTTCTTGAAAAACTAATATTTGGGTATAGAGGAAAGAGTCAGATGTTGTATTTTATCCTTAATGAGAGATTCAATAACCTTGATGATACAGATATAGGTTTAAGATTATGAAATGGAGAGTGAAGAATATCAATTGTCAAAACCAGAACTAATGACACCGGATAAAACTGATTTCTATAGTGTATATTTGTTTTTCAAGATGATTTTATAGATCGTATATTATTGGAATAGGATAATGATTCAGATATGCTAATAAAAATTGTAAAATATCATATAGCACTGAATGTGTTCTCTCTGGAATAGAGTTTGAGATGATTTCATATCTTGTGATTTAACCAAAAAAGCATGAGGAAGCTTAGAAGATGAACATCTTTGCAAGTAGGATTTAAAGAGGAAGAAGATATGAGGTAATATATCCAGCAATCATATTGTTAATTATAAAAATAGAGAAAAGAATTGGTTTCTCTGGTCTATAATTCATTGCCTATCAGCTCTAACTTTTAGACCAGTTATGGCTATTGGCAAAGAATATCTATTTTTGGTAGAAAAAGAGGTATATACCTAAAGTATCCCACTATGCATGTATCAAAGAATGTTTTATGGGGAAATCACAAAAGTATTGGGTAGAAAATAAGTAAAAAGGAGAAGATTTAAAGAAGCTGCTTATCACACTTTATAATTTTCTTTAATAATGAACAAATCAGAACCTACAGATAAAATATTATAATTCTATAAAGTTATCAATCCAACTCCCATATTAGACTATCTCATAGACAGACCAATAATATAAAGAGAAGAGAAAATACTAGTGAAAACATTTCTAATGTTGATATGCATTTGGAAAATATGTTTGATTTTTTTTTAAATGTATTCATTTTAACTAGATGATGGAAATACTTTAACATATAATTAGAAACAAAAAGTGCCCTGTCACACACCTTTAGACAAATCTTTGATAAAATTGCTTTGTTAAACATCTGATGTGAACTCTCTGATTATAACTTTACAAGATTATTAATAAATATATTAAACATTCTCCATATTTCCACACATTCTTTTTAAATTTATATAAATAAAGATATAATAAAAGACAAAAAAAAAATTTTTTAAAAATCAGATATAGTAATCCTTAACTGACGTTTAAAATTTATATCTGAGCTAGAGATAATCTCTAGTTTAGTAAATTATTAGTGGTAATCATTATTGTATTTATCTGAGGTGGATAGTGTCAAAATTGTGGATGGAGGAAGTTTGACACTTGTAAATCAAAATGTAACAAGATTATTAATGCTTTTTTCCCCAAATAAATAGATACGTTGCCTAATTTTGTTTCTAATGCTTGAGATATCTCATATGTTTTGTACATGTGTGCTGATGTAAAATAGCCATGGTAAAAATTAATGGTATTTTAACCACATTGACTACAGTACAGATCACCAGCATAATTCTTATTATACAAAATACTTAAATCATCATAATTATAATATATAATGATTAAATAAAAAAAAATTAATTTTCATTTTAACAATTTGTGAGATAATGCTTCCGTTTATGTTCAATAAATTATTATAAATATAAATTGTAATATATAAGGGGTTCGAACTCAGACTTTTACATGACCCTCCACTCTCCATGCCATCTCATATTGCTGACCAACCTGATCACACACATGTTGAAAAGATAAATAATCACAAATATATGTATTTCATGCTAAAGTAGCAATCATCAGTTGGTCCAGATTACTATCTCCATACATATATATAATCAGTGCTCAGTTTTATATTAAGATAGCCAATCTTCATACTTTAATGAACAGGCTTCAAACTACTCCAACCCACAACTCTTCAGCCATCCATTTCATTGAAAATCTGATGGTGGAATGTTCAAAGCCCACATTACATGAGGGTTCAGAATGACTAATATCACATGGGTAGGATGACAACCTTGGCACTAATGTGGGCCTGTCCATTAAAGTGTGAAGATTGGCTATCTTAATATAAAGCTGAGCATTGATTGTATATATGTGTAGAGATAGTAATCTGGACCAACTGATGATTGCTGGTTTAGCATGAAATACATATATTGATGATTTTTTTTTTTTAACATGTGTGTGATCAAGTGGGTCAGCAATATGAGATAGCATGGAGAGTGGAGGGTCATGTGAAAGTCTGAGTTCGAATCGCTTATATATTACATTATATATGTGCAGGTGGGTGTAAGCCTGTTACAGTGTTATTAAATTATAAATATATATTGCATAGAATTGCATTAACAATACATTGACATTTGATTTGCACATTTTTTTAGTTTCAATTTTTTTTAAAAAAAAAGACATTTATTTGACGAGTTTTAATCTGATGTGGGTTTTTTCTCCTTGAGGCTTTAATATTGCTAAAGTAATGCTACATAAATAAATAATTGACCGATTTATCACTAATGAGACTTTATGACCATTGAGCGCTAGAAGTGATAGAACCGATTTGCAATCTATCGATCTTTAGCTAGTGAATTCACCATTCTTTCACTATACCAAGCCATGCAAAGCTATGAAATGCTGACGTCATTACACTTGAGTTTTGTAGAAAGTTTAGATTACTTCTAATTTTATAGAAATATTTTTTTTTTTTGCTTGCTTAGTATTAGTAAATGATTTATGCTCAGAATTGGTACCTGACTATTTTGAATTAGGAAACATAAGCTACTTACTCCCAAAAGCCGCCATCTTTAATTTTTAAGAATAAATATTTCGTAGAAAAAATAAAACTTATACAATCGATTATATTACATTACTATAATAGTAAAATATCCAATACAATTTATTTATCCATAATGTTGTCACAAATACATAAATAAATTGTTAATCGGTTATTTGAATTGTGTAGTATAATATCTTGAGAAGGTATCAGTGGAGATGTTAAGGCGGTTTGATAAATATTATAATGTAGTTATTAATAGTTGTTTATTTAAATCTTGTTTGATTGATTATTTATTTAAAATTAATTATCTTTTGCAAAAACAATTATTTTAAATAAAATGTGATGTTTCAAGATTAGCAGTTCACCTCTCATTGAACTCTGGGCCAGTTTGCCTAATAATAACGTTGGCCCTGCTTGTTCTATATACTGTAGTTGATTTTATAATGTGGTTATGTTAAAAGCAATCGTAAGCAGCTACATTGATTTTATAAAATAAATGTGGATTTTTTATTTATTTCTACTCTATTACTAGTTGATTCCATTTTAATTAATGAAAAAGAATTATTTGATTTATATCGATCTGATAAAAATGTTATTTAATGGCAAAATCTTATTAAATAAACTCTTAAAAATCACCAAATTGAACAATTGATTAGTAAATTTTCTACTTGGAGACAAGTTGGGAAAAATAGGCAATGTGATACTATGACCAAATGGCAAACGTTGATCATCATCATCAACTAATATCCATCCACTGCAGGATGAAGGTCTCTCCAAGTTCAATCTATATTTTCTGATCTTTAGCTTCTTTTCTCCCCATCACCCCTGCACACTTTCTTATTTCATCTATCCATCTCGCATGTGGTCTCTTTCTAGGTCTTTTACAATCTCTTAGAATCCAGTTTAAGATTTCAATTGTCCATCTATTATCATCTCTTCTAGCAATATGTCCAGCCCAACTCCACTTCAGTCTTTTAATTTTTTCATTGAGGTCAGTAACTCCTTTTTCCTCTTTTACCCATATATTGTGTTTTCAATCTCTTCTTGTTACTCGTAACATGCATCTCTCTCCATACTTCTTTGAGTTGTCTGAAGTCTCTGTATTACTATTAAGTGTCCAAGTCTCAGATTCATAAGTAAGAACTGGTAAAACACATTTATTAAAAACCTTCCTTTTCAAACACACAGGCATATTTCCTTTTAATATCAAGATATTTCTATCAAAAGCACTCCAAGTTTAATTCTATGATTAATTTCATCCATTATGTTTCCATCTGTATTAATAATCTGACCAAGATATTTGTAGCTGTTAACTTTTTCTAATTCATCATAATCAATCTTTATTTTCATATTTTGAAAAAATCCATTGAACATTACTTTAGTCTTTTTAACATTTATCTTTAGTCCTACTTTCATCTGCTAACTCCTGAAACATTTCCTGTAGCTCTAAAGCATTATTTGCAAAAATAACTACATCATCTGAAAAATCTAAATGACTTAAATAATCTCCATTTACTTTCACTCCTTTAGCTTTCCATTTTAATCCACAAAATACTTCTTGCAGCACTGCTGTAAAAAGTTTTGGAAAATATGGACTCGCTCTATCTTACACCCTTCTCAATGTTAGCTTCCTAGTATCATTATATAATCTAATTGTTGCATTTGTATAAATATTTATCATTAGTATGATATATTAAATCATTTGATTTATTTTTCAGACTTTAGTAAGCAAATATTTTTTTTTTTTTTTGTGATTTAATAAAAAAATAAAAAATGTAGTCGATGATTAAAACAACTATCCATTATGAAGAGATTAACGTTTATTTTTTAAAAAAGTCTCTTGCCGTACTATTTTGCATCATATAATAAAAATATAAAATTTAAATTATTGACCAAATATAATAATTCATTGTCAGTGTATGAAAAATTGATTTCAAAAAAGTATAATTATATATCAAAAAATGTGATCAAGCGTTGTTAGCCGAGAGGTCAGCTCAGCCACCTTGCAAAGCAAGCAGTTGGTTGCAGACATTTGTTGCGGGTTCGCCTCCTGGCTGATGCTATGACATATGGGGAAAATGTGTGCTTTATTGCTCAGGAGTTATAAGAAGCTCGAGCACCTGACCGGTGAGCATCAGAACTGATCCTGCGATCTCCTGATCCCAAGTGGAACCAACTACATAGTTTGGTGTAGTCGGTAGAGCATCTGATTTGGGCCTAGGTCCCAGGATTGATTCTGGTGCTCACAGTTCTGGTACTTGGACTTCTTACAAACTTCCAATAAATAGAGCCATATGCATGTTTTTATGATTATATGATCCACACTCATCCATCTCATTTGGTTTGGCTCAAATCCTTCACTTAGAAAAGACATCTCAATAATGATAGTAGAAACAAACACTTTTCTAATGACTTCATTAGACTATCTCAAATTCTTTACAACATCTTTTAACATGGAATGAAAGATACTTCCACAGAGTTTGAAATGTACTCATTTGTTCTATGGGAAATGTTTTCAAGTTAATTGCTTATGTTACCATGCCTGATTAACCTTATAACATTGATGGGGTGTAAAGTCTAATGTCTTTTTTATTAAGCAACAGCTTTAAAAGTGACAACAAAGACATATCCATCTTCTTTATGAATATATTTTTAATTGACTTCTTTACTGGAATCAACAATATTCCAAATCATGTCATTAAATTTCCACAAAACCAATTGTATTCAACTAGAAAAACTTTATTTTAAACCAGAGACTATAATTCTTAATGCCATATTAATAGGATTACTTATTTTCTATCGACTATGATTTACTTCACTTTAAAAAAAGTGAATGACATCACCAAATGATAAAATAACTCATCCATATATTGCACTTGAAATGCATATATGTGAAGCTATATTACGAATTAATAATTAATAATTGCTTAGCACTTTCGGGAGCTACTAACATCACCTCATCTTTGTTGTGAAACAATTCTGAACTTGTAGCTATTAATTTGAACCTAGATTCAAATAATATAAATATTTTTTTAATTAAATAGGATGTTGCTATATTTGACAGTGACACAAAAATGGTGAACTTAGTTATAAATCTTTTGTTAACAATCAAATTATCAATATATTTTGTGCAACCATACAAAATTGTATTGTAAAATGTGGAATTAAGGCCAGAAATTAATAACATAAATAGAATTAAGTTATAGTTTTAGGATTGTGTAAGGCTTTAACTAAATTATATTGGTGATTGACTCTCGTGTTGTAGTCAGTTAATATTTACTCTTATCACTATGATGTGACTGTACCAGAAGCAAGATGTTTAAATTGCTATGGCAATGACCAAGTTACATTAGCTATTACTCCATGAATGTATTAACTACATTAATATCAACAAATAAAAAATCCTTCTCCTTTTTCTTTTCAAAAACTTTATTTTTTTATCTCAATACTGAACATATATATACATTTATATAATACAAAACTCCAACGTTTCAACTGTTTTTATCTCATACAGTCATTTTCAAGGATCTGCAACAACAATATTAAATATATATCAATAAATAAACTTCAATTACATAAAAACTTCCTCTTACATTAACATAAATAGTAACAAACATATTAAACATATATAAATATATTTTACTTACATTTCTCTCCCACTGCTATATTTTATTACTCTTTCTTTTACATTATTTAGTTACAAATCTATCTTAAAATCATCAAAGAAACTTTCTATACAAATTTAAATACCAATTCTAATTTCCAAAAACCTCCCCCTTTTTTAATTGAAGTTTATTTATTGATATGTATTTAATATTGTTGTTGCAGATCCTTGAAAATGACTGTATGAGATAAAAACAGTTGAAACGTGGAGTTTTGTATTATATAAATGTATATATATATATGTTCAGTATTGAGATAAAAAATAAAGTTTTTGAAAAGAAAAAGGATTTTTTATTTGTTGATATTATTGTAGAACATATATATTTTAAAAGAAAAAGTGGATGTACCTTTGCTGTGTTATTATATATGATTAACTACATTATAACAGAAATCATCCTCATTAATGTTGATGTGAATCACTAATTTTTCTATATTAATAGTTTTAATTTTCTTTTTTGTTTTAATAGATAAGATAGAATATTTTGTATTTCTACAACAGCACTAAATAAAATTTACAGCACACTAATTACAATTTTATTTGTAACGTTTATTTAACAGTTACCATGCAGAAATTTTTAAACTTTATACAGGTTCAAATTTAGCTTAAAACAGGTCAAACTCTCCATACAGTAGTGCCACTCACTGCAAGCCAGAGTAATCAATGGATGCCAGAAGGCCTGTGCATAAATTTCCTATCTACCAATATCCCCAGACTAGTTTCTAGCCTGTGGCACTACTATATTGAAAGTTTTGCCTGTTTTAATAACAGTTATGAGCAAGTATAAAAAGTGGTCATCATGTAACATTTAGTGGTTTAATACCAATCCTGCCTAATAGGATAGTGATAGCTATGGTTATTAAAGAACCAAAGACACTAAAATGTATGGGTATTGAACTGAGTTCAGACCTATATGATTATATAAGCTAATGAGCTTGGATTGAAAATATTGCATTTTCAATTTTATTCTCATAGTTTTATAGTTAAGTAGAGATAAAAGGTGGCTGTTGGAGGGTTGCATTAGATCACTGACAAAAGTCACAAGCTAGAAACTGGTCTAGGGATATTGGATGAGTAGGCACTACATAGGGAGGAACTTTGTGCACAAGACTTCTGGCATCCATTGATTTCTCTGGCTTGCACTGAGTGGTACTACTGTATGGAATTATATTTATATAAGATATTACAGCAAAATAAAGAAAGTGGTGAATCTTGTAATATCCTAATTTATATCAAAAACCACACATTACTATTAATAATTTATTTAAAAGTAAATGGTACTTACATATTAGACCTGTTATGCCTTTTCACTTCCATGTCATTCCACCCATAATTTTCCAAACTTGCGATCCTGTCAAATAAACCCTGTGATCTCATCAAATAACATGAACACTGAAACTTCTGACAAACTTAAGTGATAAATTTGTACACAAAAATTCTAAAAACATATCATGATACTAAATAAAAACATGAATGGCACTTTGAGCCATCAAAGTCACGCTCCCCCTTTCCCTGCACAAGGTATGGTATTCTGTCATCATAATAATGGCCAGCAATCCCCAAATTTTTATTTTAAATTAAAAAGAACTACATATATTAGCTCTGGCATGAAATTATCTTTGTTAGTAGAAAACAAAAGTTATTTATGACAAATTCTGAACTAGGAGTAATTAATCGATTTTTAAAATAAACAACTATTTTAATGAAATAATTGACATCCAGGTTAAAGTAGATTAGTTGGTGGTAGTGGAATGTAAGAGTTACATCAATCTTGTTTATGACAATTACTTGTTAATGTTGACTTAGTTGGATGGTCCTAGTAGCATGTAAAAGTTACATTAACCTTGTTATGATTGCTAAACTCCAGAAAATATAATGAAAACAAACGAATATATAAAAATAAAAAAACTAAGAAAAGTCTTGATGAGAGATCCAATGCAAGGTTATCCAGACTTTAGGGGGAGAGATAGAGAAAGAGAATATGCTTGTCTTTGGGGAATTGGCCCCTGTAGGTAATAAGCTGTATAGGGTCTCTACAGGTCATGCTGTAAGCCTTCTCGTGCTGTTTTAAATTATATATATATCAAAATAAATTGATAGCAGTTGTAAGCCGGATGTATTTATCTTTAACTATTTCAGTAGCTTCTGGGGCAAGAAATTTTTGTCCAAATTAAAAATTATTTACACCCTATAAAGAAAGAAGAACGGTCTAATTGATTTGTCACTTATATTTATTGAAAATGATATTCTAGAAAACGTAAATATTGTGGCCATTAAAGCAAGGAGAATTAATATAAAAAATAAGGTGTTTGTAATCAATATAAATAATGAATTTATAAATTTTAATAGTCCATTGTTTCTATATCTTATTAAATAAAACTTTATTGAATTTTGAGCTTAATGTTTTGCCGTTTTATCTTTTATCGTTTTATGTTTTATCTTTTGTTAAATAATATTGTGTTGAATTAATTAAATGTTATTTATCTTTCCAACATATATGTGTTCAAGTTTATCAGTGTTATGAGATAGTGTGGAGAGTGGTGGGTCGTGTGAAAGTCTGTGCTCATATACCCTATATATTAAATGTTCTTTTGTATCTTCGTGTGAAAGTCTGTGCTCATATACCCTATATATTAAATGTTCTTTTGTATCTTCGTGTGAAAGTCTGTGCTCATATACCCTATATATTAAATGTTCTTTTGTATCTTTTAAATAAAATTTTATAGAATTCATTTTGTTTTAATTTACAAATTGTATTTCTAATATATGAATTTTTTCTACAGCTTTTTCATACCTGCACTCCAATATATAGGGGGTTTGAACTCAGACTTTCACACGACCCTCAACTATCCATGCTATTTCATACTGCTGACATACACTTGATCACACACATGTCGAAAAGATAATCACCAATATAAGTATTTCGTGCTAAACCAGCACTCATCAATTGGTCCAGATTATCATCTCCACACATATATACACGAAGACGGCTATTAACCACGCGGGGCTTTATTTACATAAACCTATAGTTAGATTATCTATTGCTGATTATATTCTACTTTCAGACTCTATACTTGGTGCATGTACGTACTGCGTGTTTGCATGCATGGATATATAAAAATTTTCAACTTAAATATTGTTCTCTTACGTTAAAAATACTTTTCTTCTGTCTGATCAGAATATACGAAATTTTATATTTTATTTTGCTAGTATATCCTCTTCTGAGAAAATAACAATGATGTTGCTATGGAAATATCATCAGCAAGACTTCCTGAAAGAATTAGTTGCCATCCTAATGTCAGATTAAGCTTAACACTGGTAGAACTAACAAGTTTTCATTTCCCATGTTTTTTTAATACCTCATTGGGGAGATACAATATGGATGTACAATTTCATGTAGGCATAAGTGATTAAAACCATCGAATTCACATTTTTAGGAGGAAGTTGGTATAAATAATACAAAATAATTCGAATTAAATCATTATTCTAAACACATACTTTCGTATATATACCGTATATATGCTTGTTAGACACTACAATGTTCGATAATAATAAAAAAATATTTAGACAAGCATTGGTGGCCGAGTGGTTAGCACGGCTGCCTTACAAGCAGTTGTCCCGGGGTTCGCTTCCCGGCCGACGATTTGACACATTTAATAAGAATTAATGTTCTATCCTCTTAGTAAAATACAAGTTTTGAAATAGTTCTTGTTTCCAAACTATTTATGGATATGCACTATTTAAGCAAAACAAAACTGCTCTTTAATAGCTCAATGCAAGGCAAGGGTATAAAAAAAACAAATATCATTAGGCTAAACAAATGTTACATTACTACAATCTACATTTTACTACTTAATATAAACTGAGCATTTATTATATATATATATGGGGGGGATGAGGATCCTGACCAACTGTTGAGTGATGATTCAGCACAAAATACACATATTGGAGATCATTTGTCATTTTTGCATGTATGGGTCATGTGTATTGGCTGTGTAAGATGGAGTGACTGACTCAAGAGAGTTTGAAAGTCTGAGTTCAAATCCCTCTAATTGCATCTAGCTTAAAGTCTGTGTACTATAGAGGTATTTAAATATTAAACATTCAGCCTGTATTATGACCATCTCTCTTCTGTGCATTTGAATGGGCTTAAATTCCTATATATGAGGGGGCAGATTGACTTATAGTCAACATGACCCAACAAAATTGGCAAACAAGGGCTTTGAACATGCTATTATCAGATCTTTAATGATAAGGATGGCTGAAGAGTTGGAAAGTGGAGAAGATTGAGACCTGTCCATTAAAGCTTGAAAATTTGCTATCTTAATATAAACTGAGCACTAATTATGCATATGTGTGGGAGATGATGATCCGGACCAACTGATGAGTGCTAGTTCAGCATGTAATACTCGAAATTATTTATCTTTTTTGCATGCATATTGTCATATTATCAGTTGTATAAGATGGAATGGATGACTAAAAAGAGCTTGAAAGTCTGGGTTCAAATCCTCTCTAATTTTATTATTTAACAGGAATAACAAGATATCCATTATTAACCAACAATTGGATAGTTAGCAGTTGGGTTTAGCATAGCTAAATATTGCAAGAAAAAAAATTCTAACGCTGTTTAAAACTTAAATAACTTTCACAAAGATTTAACAAATTAACACAATATTTGTATTTGCAGAAGTCAGTTTAATTAATAATTTGATATAACATCAGAATATATTCAGTATAATGTGTGTATATATATATGGTGTAATGGTATTTAATAAATAAAAAATATTTAAAAAAAATTTAAGTTTGGGGTTTCTCTAGAAATAATGTATATATGAAGATGAATTATAACATGCTATATAAATTTATGTTTATAAATGTTTTCTAACATATCCATAATGTGAACAGTTCATCTGAATTCTGGGCAGATGGATGGTTATGATAGGGTTCCAAATGCGATATAACTCCTTGGAAGCTCCTGTTCAATTACATAGAATCTGAGATTTACTTATTTACATATATTATAGCAGAATCTTTATTTCATATTCAAAGAATTAGAGCTCTGCTTTGATCCTCTGAATAGTGCAGTAATTGTACACCGGTCCATAAGGTGTTAAAAATGGATATAGCCTCAAGTTATGTGACAGTGTGAAAGTTATCAAAACTGTCAACATTGAGAAGAAACTCTGATGTTGATACCTTTCTACCTCTACAGATACATTATTCATTAAGTAAGAATTACAAAAACATCCCATATATTTTGTCTAGTAATAATGTCTAGTTTGATAAATGATTAATAGCAATTGTTAATATATTCCCATAATGTGATCTTTATCAATGTTGTACTGCAGAAAATTTGAAACTTGTCAATTAAACAATAGTAATTTGCTATCTATATATATAATAAACAAATGATGAAGATATGTGTAAGAGATTATGATCTTGAGCCAACTGATGAGTGCTGGTCCTGCATGAAATGCACATCTTGTGGATCATAGATATTTTTTACTATAAGAGATTGTTGTCTGGGCCAACTGATGAGTGCTGGTCCAAAATGAAATGCACATCTTGTGGATCACAGATATTTTTTACTATAAGGGATTGTGGTCTGGGCCAACTGATGAGTGCTGGTCCAAAATGAAATGCACATCTTGCGGATCATAGATTAGTAAATGAGATTGTGGTCTTGGCCAACTGATGAGTGCTGGTCCAGCATGAAATGCACATTGTTCAGATCATAGATATTTTTTACTATAAGAGATTGTGGTCTGGGCCAACTGATGAGTGCTGGTCCAGCATGAAATGCACTTCTTGTGGATCATAGATATTTTTACTATAAGAGATTGTGTTCTGAACCAACTGATGAGTGCTGGTCCAGCATGAAATGCACATCTTGAGGATCATAGATATTTTTACTATAAGAGATTGTGGTCTGGGCCAATTAATTAGTGCTGGTCCAGCACTATAAGAGATTGTGGTCTGAGCCAACTGATGAGTGCTAGTCCTGCATGAAATGCACATCTTGCAGATCATAGATATTTTTACTATAAGGGATTGTGGTCTGGGCCAACTGATGAGTGCTGGTCCAGCACTATAAGAGATTGTGATCTGGGCTAACAGATGAGTTCTGGTCCAGTACTATAAGAGATTGTGGTCTGGACCAACTGATGAGTGCTGGTCCTGCATGAAATGCACATTTTGCAGATCATAGATATTTTTTACAATAAGAGATTGTGGTCTGGGCCAACTGATGAGTGCTGGTTCAGCATAAAATGAACATCTTGTGTATCATAGATATTTTTTACTTTAAGAGATTGTGGTCTGGGCCAACTGATGAGTGCTGGTACAGCGTGAAATGCACGTCTTGCGGATCATAGATCTTTTTTGCCTATAAGAGATTGTGGTCTGGGCCAACTGATGAGTGCTTGTTCAGCATGAAATATGCATCTTGGTAATCATTTATCTTTTTCATATGTCTTTGATCATGTTTAACGTGGTGAAATTGTATTTAATAAAAAAAATTGTTGGCGATTACTGTAAAAATGATGTGGAATGGAGTTGAATTGTAACATGTGCTATATGAATTGTTTGACAAAGTATGTGTTTCTCATAT
This sequence comes from Epiperipatus broadwayi, assembly GCA_028023455.1. Lineage (NCBI taxonomy): Eukaryota > Metazoa > Onychophora > Udeonychophora > Euonychophora > Peripatidae > Epiperipatus > Epiperipatus broadwayi. The sequence goes on from JAQFVV010006208.1 coordinate 669,673, forward strand.
ATCTATGGTGTGAAAATTTGGTCTGACTTCTAGGATGATCGATGGTTGTGATGGGATTGCAAACGTAATATAACTCATTGGAAGCTTTAGTTACTTCCTGTTCAGTTGCATAAAATCTGAGTTATTTATTTATATATATTAAGCTTTGTAACCAAATAGTTTTTGGCATAACATTTCTTTCCCAGAATGTATAAAACTACTAGTTATATCCTTCCAGATAGCTTAGATTAGCAAAAAAATCAGCAAAAAAGAAAATATTTCAAGGATCGCTTGTGGTGACTGATTCATTCTATTAACATATCAACAAAACATTTTGCATACAGATCTTCACTATTCCTGATGCACTCATTTCATAAATTCAATAATACTTTTTTTTTGCAAATCTTTATTAATTTTACAAAATATATAGGGTATATGAGCACAGACTTTCACACAACCCATCACTCTCCACTCTATCTCATAACACTGATACACTTGAACACATATATGTCGAAAAGATAAATAATCACCAATATATGTATTTCATGCTAAACCAGCAATCATCAGTTGGTCCAGATTATCAGCTCTACACATATATGCAATAAGTGCTCAGATATATATTAAGATAGCCAATCTTCATACTTTAATGGACAGGCTTCAATCCACTCCACACTTCAACTCTTCAACTGTCCATCCAATTGAAAATCTGATGATGGAATGCTCAAAGGCCACCCTGAGGCCGAGATTCTTGTCACACCCATGTTGACCTAAGGTCAGTCTGACCCCTCATGTACAGGACATAATCCATTTAATACATATACAAGGAATGGGCAGACATCTCTACTATGTAATAACTGAAACACACAGGCTTATTATATACGTGTCTATATATGTAATATATAGGGTGTATGACCACAGTCTTTCACATGACTCACCACTCTCCACACTATCTCATAACACTGATATATTTGAACACATATATGTTGAAAAGATAAATAATCACCAATATCCATATGTTATGCTAAACCAGCCATCGTCAGTTGGTCCAGATTAGCATCTCCACACATATATGCTATAAGTGCTCAGATATATATTAAGATAGCCAATCTTGATACTTTAATGGACAGGCTTCAATCCACTCCACTCTCCAACTCTTCAACCAGTATGCTTAAAATGCTCAAGAAGTCATGTCATATTGAAATACTCAAGTAGCAAGTTGAGCATAACATTTCTACTTTATTAATTAATCAAGTTGACATTTTATTTGTCTACTTTGCTTAGTTGCTGATCAATCCAGAATCCTTTAACTCCGAAGTCCACCATCTTTCACACTGTTAAATTGCATAGGGTTTAAAAATATATCTAAACTTGATCAACATAAGCAAGTTTAATTCAATCATTTGTGGTTCAAGAAAAAGTTTATTAATCCACTTGGGTTCATTTTTTTTGTTGTAGGCAGAACTTTCTTGAATGATATACACTAATACTACACTTTGAAATCATCAATACTTTTTCAATCTTTTAGTGTTCAACTTTCGTGACTACAGAGAGCAACAATGAAAATTATATTGTTCATAATTCTGATTCTTAAATAAAGTGAGGGATTTGAATTTAGGATTTTTCTAGTATTTATATTTATCCTCCATTCCATCTCAATCAACTGATACAGATGACCAAATATAAGAAAGAAAGATAGAAGGTTCCCAATATATGTATTTCGTGCAGAACTAGCACTCATCAGTTGGCCCAGATCATGATCTTCCATACATATATCCAATCAGTGCTCAGTTTATATTAAGATAGAGATTCCTTAAATTTTACTGGACAGGCGTCAATCTCCTGGTCCTTCCAACAATTCAAGCATCCAGTTTATTGAAAAGCCTTTCCAGTAAAGTTTAAGATATTGCTAACTTAATTTAAACTGAGCACTGATTGTATATATGTGTGGGAGATTATGATCTGGTCCAACTGATGAGTACTGGTTCTGCATAAAATACATATATTGGGAATCATCTATCTTTTTTACATGTATGTGGTCATGCGCATATGTTGTTTGAAATGGAATGGAGGATGAATATAGACTGAAAAAAATACTAAGTTCAAATACCTCTATTTACTTATATAAAAAAACATTCCATATGCTCAATGAATAGGCTTAACTATAATTTTTGTTTTTAAAGGTAATTGCTCTGCATCTAAAAATCTCTTCCAGATTATCTTTGCAAGTCGACCCAGTATTCATTTGCAGCAAATCTCTTGCCTATTAGAATAAGCCAGAGTTGTTATTTAAATCTATTTTAATCTTATGGGCAGTATGATTTGTAATGTCAGTAGTTGTCTTGTTGAGATTAAAAGAAAAATAATGTTAGTGAGACATGCTACTTAAAATAAAATAATGTTAGTGAGACATGCTACTTAAAATAAAATAATGTTAGTGAGACATGCTACTTAAAATAAAATAAAAACTTTATTACTAAATAAAAATATTGTTACAAAAATTAGAATGAAATGGATTAAAAATGTCATTTGGCATATAGTGACATATGGTTGTGAAACATGGTCTTCAGAAAACAAGAAAGAAAAAATTGGACAGTATAAAAATGTGATTGTGAAGAAAATTAACTAGAATGAGTTGGATTGAAAAAATATTAATGATTAAATATTAATAGAATTTGGTATAAAAAGCAAAGTACTAAATATAATTAAAATGAAAAAGATGGGTCTGGGATCATATTTTAAGATATGATAGATTTTTTACAAAATAATCTGGAATAAAAAATTGTCGGAAGAAAATTGAGAGGCAGATCAAGAATATCCATCCTATCTTAAAAAATGTGATCAGAGAAATTGAATGTTTTCCATATGTAGATATACAATGAATTGCTGAACATAAAATGATATGGTGCAATGACAAGGTATTGCCTTTAAAAGCTGATGATAATAAAAAAAAAACTTAAGAATGTACTGAAGACCATTTTTACAGATAAAACCTAAATATATATGGCATTTAAATAACTATTGCAGAGTAAAGATCTTTCTAGCATTCTTAATTTGGTCAAATGCTTCAGACATCCGGGATTGAACACCTTTTTTGCTTGTTTCCTCAATTAGATGATGTATTTAGACATTCACTTACTAAAAAATAATTAAACAAGTAAGTTAGTTGTACAAGCTATATAGAAAAAACTCTGAAGCCGGCTTGAACAATGAAAAAATATTCAACTTTTACTGGTAGTTACGTATTAGTCCTGCAATGTAGGAGACGATACACCTTTTCACATCCACGATAAATGTGTAACATTGCAATTACATCAAATGAACCCTCCAATGTTATCTGATCTTGTCCCAAAACGTTTTTCTGCAATAATTTTACTCTGTTATTCTTCAGATATCGTTCTGACAAAATCTTTAGTGCTGTCAATTGCATTTTTAAACTATTTTTTACTTCAATTGTATTAGTAGTTTTGATTCAATGATTTTTACTTCATTTGTACCCATAGTTTTAAGTGAGTACATGTACTTTTCATTTTTATTTTATTTTCATAATTTCCTGATTAATAGTTCATTTCTTCTTTTTTTTTTTTAAACAAAATCAAGTTGGACGAATTCTTCCCAAACAGTGGATGATTGGTGGCGTTTGCAGAAAGATCAATGAATTTTTTATCATGACAATGATAGGAGAGTGACAACTCATCAAACACTTGTTGAAGAGGGATCGACGATTTATTCCGACTGTTGGAAGACTTATAAAAGTGCTGAATTACGAAATGCCAGTTAAGATCATTTTCGTTCAAACCACAAATGCAAACACATAGTGAGTGTGCATCTTGGGGGAAATAAAATGTTACTTTTAGTCTACATTTGGGGGAAAAAAATTATTTACTTAAAATAAAGTAGAACAGACAGATTGGCTGATTTATTGTGACAATTCCTGTTATATATTACATGGTAAGTACCGTATGTATATATTTTACTGTTTTTACTAATATTTTAGGGTATTTTGTAATTTAGTGATTGTTTTGTTTGTATTTTAAAGTTACATTTGGAAATTTCATAACGGCATGTCATATTTTACATTTTTTATGTTAAATCAATATTTTTACTATTATTAAAAATGTACTTTTTAAGATTGATTTTTGGTTGAAATTAATATTTTTAATAGTTGGAAATTAATATTCTGTGTCATTTTATATATATACTGTATATTTTTTCATATGTCATAGCATCATCCGGGAGGCGAACCCATAACCGTCTGCAACCAACTATTTGCTTGCAAGGCAGCTGCGATGACCTCTCAGCTAACAACGCTTGACATTTTATACTTTTTGTTCGAAACTCATATTCTGTGTCATATTTTATATTCTATGTGTGAAACTCATATTTTTAGTATTGTTAAAAATGTATTTTTTAAGATTCGTTTTTCGGTGAAATTCATATTTTTAGTATTGTTACAAATTAATATTTTGTGTCATATTTTATATTTTTTGTCTGAAATTCATATTTTTAGTATTATTAGAAATTAATATTTTTAGTGTTGTTAGATTTAGACTGATGTAATTTCTGTCACATATTAGATCTGCTATGCCTTTTTAAATATGTATTCAGACTGCCAATAACTTTGTAAATCTTGAAAAAAAATATCATGTACACATGGACTATTTTGATGAATTTATTACTTCATACAAGATCAAATGTACAAGTTATTTGGTCAGATCCTAAGATTGGAAAGTTATCAGTGGATTGATACGAATGTGAAAAGGCACAGCAGGTCTAATACATGTTGCAGAAGTAATATGTACCCTTTTATTGAATCCAAATTTGAAATCAAAATTGTGGACATCATAGATAGATTCACTAATCACTACCAAACACTACATATGTATTGAAAAAAAATTGTTTTCTCATGTTTAGAGGAAATTGATTTATGTAATGTATATAATTAATAGACTTGCATTATTTCTTTTAATAAACAAAAAAGCAAGTCATATATAACGTGACATTACTTTTATAAGCTTGTAGTTACAAAAATGTAATACAGAGGGCGTACCAATAGCTCAAACAAGCTCTTAATTGATAAGTGTGGTGTGAGAAAATATTTAAAATCTCTATCCAGAACCTTTCCATCTTCATGTCCGAAAATTTCAGAGTTTCTACTTAAATATTACGTATGAAATAAGTGCTGGGTTTTAAGTTGTCCGAATATTCTAGCTGTCCACTGACATCAGCCATAAGCTCGAAACCAGTTGGCCTGGAGATGAGAAGGTTCTGGATAAATATTTTAAATATTTTCTCATACCGCATTTATCAATTAAGAGCTTGTTTGAGCTATTGGTACGCCCTCTGTATTACATTTTTGTAAATACAAGCTTATAAAAGTAATGTCATGTTATATATGACTTGCTTTTTTGCATATTATTATTTTAACTTTAAGGCTTTGGCTATGCTGAGGCTATTAAAATGTGGTAGATCTGAATTTAGTTTAGTCCCATATATCTATTTAAGTTAGATAGCTGGATTTAAAGACATTTTCATGTCCGAAAAATTTCAGAGTTTCTACTTAAATATTATGTATGAAATAAGTGCTGGGTTTTGAGTTTATATTTTAGATCTAGTGTCCGAATATTCTAGCTCTCCACTAACGTGAGCCATATGCTCGAAACCATTTGGTCTGGAGATGGGAAGGTTCTGGATAGAGATTTTAAATATTTTCTCATACCGCACTTATCAATTAAGAGCTTGTTTGAGCTATTGGTATGCTCTCTGTATTATTTCTTTTAGAAAAATTAAAAATGTGACAAAAAAATTTAAATTTGAAAATATGAAAATATTTTTTTTAATTAAATAAATATATAAATTTTCAGTAATATTTTTTAATATATAAGTATAATAAAGCCCAACGGTAAATGGGCTTGTAAGTAATCATTAAAAGCCAGTCAACATTTAGACAATCCCAATATCAATAATAATCAACAGTTTGAAATTGTTGATTATTATTGATATTGGCATTGTTTTAGTCTTGATTGACTTTTAATGAAATGTATATAATAGGAGTAAAACAACACCATGTAGTTCCTTTATTTTATTTACACAATCAAAATAATAATTAAAATCTATTCTTTCTTTGTATTGAGATTGAACAATTGTCAAAAAATAAAAATATTTAAAAGAAAATTAATGATATTAAGATAGTCATGTAACTGGATACCAGCCTAGATTATGATTAAAAACGTAAAGGAGATAAGGCTCATGATGTTTATATTATTTTTTCGCTATGTCATAGCATCGACCAGGAGGCGAAACCACAACAACCGTCTGCAATCAACTGCTTGCTTGTTTGCAAGGCGGCTGCGCTGACTTCTCGGCTAATAACGCTTGACTATTTGTATTATTTTGTAAGTTGAATTCAATCTTTGGACTAACTAATAATTAAACAAATAACATTAGAAATTACTTACTTGACTTTCTGCAAACTGAAAAAAATGATTTTCAGAAATCATAAAGCTGTGAAACTTTTAAACTAAGTGGCAATAATTCATCACTGACCTACCATGCAACTTAAGTAAGGAAAAAGAAATCTATACCCAAGAAATTTAACTTTGAACGTTGGGTACCCATGAACCATAGATGTCTCAATATAAAAAAATACTAATCAACAGTTATATAGGAAGATAACAAATTAAAAATACATGATTCATTAAATAAAACAGCTATATTAAAATATTTTAGTAGTAATATATATATACCTTTAAAAAAATAAAAGAAATGATCTCATTATGTCTTATTATTTCCTAGTTACGTTATATACGCATCATTTGTGAAATTATTAAGCTAACAAAATCTTTTTAGCGTGTCTTCATCCATCTATCGGTTTTACATACTGTACATATATGTGACTGGTTAAAATTTGAAAAATCGGGAGAAATCATGCTTATAACTGAGTTTGAATTTGAGCATTAAACAGATTAAATAAAATTATACAGGAGGAGGCTTATGGTAGCAAATTTCTCCATACAATGATGATTTAATGAATATGATTATGACATCTATAACCTTGCTAGTACCTTAACAAATGATGACTTCCATTATGTAATTAAATATTAACTTATGGAAATAAATAAATTATGGTGATGATTTTATTTTTATATTTGTATTGGAAGTGAAATAGAGAGAGAGGAAATTTACTTTATCTTAGAAAGTAGATAGACAACTTCCATATTTCTCCATTCTTTTTTATTTCGTAAATAATTTCATATAAATAAAGATATAATAAAAAAAACAAATACCCCCAAGATGCATTTCATGAACCAGCAAATCATCAGTTGGGCCAGGTCATCATCTCTCATATATATCTTTATTACATGAAGAGTATTTATGTAGAGCAAATTGTTTCATTTTTATTTTCAAGCGTCAATTTACTCAACTCCCAACTTTTACGTTATCAGCTATTTGATAAACATGAAAATATTATTACTAATCATTTATTAATTAAACTAGAGATTTTCTCTAGCACAGAGATAAACTTCCAAGTTAAGAATTTATGGCACTTAAGGATTAGTCCGGACACCAATGTTCATTTTAAAGAACTTAAATGTTTAGAATCTCGTAAAACTCATAATAATGATTATCGTTACACATTCCAAAACTGTGACCTTATTTTTATCATACTAAAGATTATCTTCTAAAGTATATATAGATTCATGCGGAGAAGAGATCGTTTAATTGGCAATTTTTATTGTCATCTATCACATGTGCTTTTTGAGCCTAAAAAATTTAAATGATTATTTCTTTTCCTCAAACATTTAAGCTCCTTATAGCTATCCACTCCATTTTATACAATTTATGCATATGGCCAGAGCTACTAATAGGATAGGTAAGTGCTGGAACAAGACTAATATGCCCCCCTCACCTACACATGAACACATTAATCAAAAATGGCATAATTGTACATTTATTAATTACATTCAAACATACTTCAAATATATTTAAAAGAAGACATTGTAAGAGATAATAAAAACATAATATACATTAATATATAAACAGTAATCAAACAATATACATAAACAATGAATTTAATATTAGAAATTACTTTCAAGCATACTTACAAATATATTTAAAAGATGACAGATACTTTTGTAAAAGATAATAAAAACAATAATACACATTAGTATATAAACAGTAATGAAACAATATACATAAACAATGAATTTAATATTAGATTGATTACAAGCTTATGACAGTTATTGTAGTTGAGATGTAATGGTATTCATATCTGCTAAACAAAGATGCTTTCCTAGCCTTTTTCCTGGCAAAATTGTGAATCTCATCATCAAAATCAAACATTTTTGCAAGATCGAATTCAATACAGAGTCTTGCCAAATCTACCAGTCACCCCTGTGACTTAGTCAATCTTCTATCAGCATTAATTCTTCAAATGAGTGCTCTGCAAAGGTGTCAGTGACAGGAATGGTATTCAGAATATGGAGGCAGACACATATATTTAGAAAGATTCCTTCCATCTTGTATCTTTTCAATTAATTTAATAACTCCAATGAACTCAGTTGGCCCTCCCCAAAATTTTCTTGATGAACACATGGCAAATGACTTATCTCCATTACAAGTTCTTCACTGATATCAGAGGAATATTGATCTGCTTGTAACTTTGATTTTTCTTTTAGTTCATCTTGAAGAATTGATAGATACTTCCAGAGGAAACTGTTCACCGCATCATTAAAATGAACACCCAGTCCATAATATTATCCAATGTTACATATAAGACAGACTTTCTGAAATATACTTCTTCAGAGGATTCATTTACTTTATCTTGTTTTGCTTTTTCTGTAGCACATTCATCATGGAATCTCTTTTGTGTTTTACTTCACTCCAAGCTCCAGAGTCTTTCACTTCTATGCGCAAATTAGAAGCTCGTGCTTAGCTCCACTTTATATATTTTTCCAGCTGTTCTGAAGATTTGTCAGTTCTGAAACCAGCCTTTATTAGTTGGATACTTTGACATACAGTGTTGCATGTTTGTACTGAATAACCTTGTTATAAATATCAATTTGAACTAATACTCCATACCATATAACTGACATTATCACACAAATGAAGGCTGTGGCATATGCCAAAGCTCCATTAATCTCCATTCTTATTTGGCAGTTAGGTTCCACTCCAAGAGGTTTCTAATGCTAATTTGATGGATGGCAGGTAAGTTGTAAAGATCTTTATACTTTTGCTATGGTCTGACCATTGTGTGTTAGAAATGCTGCAAAAAGAACAGCCAGTACATTTCTGCAAGATTTCCCATTGCTTTGACCTAGAACTAAATAAGTTGTAAACAGTTTACACATGGCTTTAGGAATGCATTCTGTGGCATCATTGCCACACAAATTAATTTTGGTGTATCCAAATGGTGAAAATAGAGCTGTTTCACTTGCTCATGTACTCTTGCTTGTGT